>QYAJ01000403.1:0-14414 GCA_003988865.1 Phialocephala sp. D728
TGTAAGGGGTCAGGCCCCTGGGAGCTCGAGGCTAGGCCTCGGCTGGGCTGTCGTACGGAGGGGATACGGTGGCTGCTAGGCCCTTGGCCAGGTGGTAGTTAGGTGACTATTAAAAGGTTGCTATAGTAACTCTTTATATCCGCTAGTTAAGACTATAATTCGATTTAGCATCGAGCTTACCTTGGTTCTGTATTGAGTTTAATAATAGTATACCGCGATTGCATTTTGAGTTATTTAGATAATTTAGCCTATTATATTTTGAACTCGATCCCTTCACGAATAGCCTATGGAACGATGCCGTACGCATATCGAATTAGTCACGACTCGAAGGACGTCGAGATCTATATTAAAGGGAGGTTATTGGAACGGGATTTATAAAATTAAATATTGGAATGGGATTTATAGAATTAAATATTGAAATAGAATCTATAGAATTAAATATTAAAACGGGATTTACAAAATTAAATATTGGAATAGCATTAGAACGATACCGATTCATTTACGAGTTAAAAGGGAGTGTAAAGATAAATAAAATAATGGAGCTATAAATGGATATTACGAACGGAGGTAATTCGGGGCCTTAAGGGCAGACTATAAATAGGGAATAGATATAGGAATAATACCGCCAGCAATAGGAGATTAATGCCTAGCTGCTGCAAAGCCTAAATAATATTCGAGCTGCTTTTTATACGCTTACTATATCCGAACTATCTGCGATATAAGCCTTATAGCAAATAGAACGGCATGGGAGCGAATTAGTGAGGAATCGGAAGCCTAAATACTTTTTATCCCACTCGAATAAGTTCGACGGATAGGATCGTATAGCGTACTTAGTATTCAAGGGTTACCTTCAAGTTAAATTCAGGATCGATTCGGAAACTATTAAAGGGGAGATAGAGAAGGTATAGTACGGTTATAGATATTTTGCAAATAAAGCATTTAAGCGGATTTTCCTATAGCTAGCTTTAGCCGAAGCGAGGCAGGAACTTTTCAAAGTTAAGGATTTCTTTATTTAATTAAACGTAGCGTTTAGTGATTTTTAAAGTATTTAAAGAGCTTTGGAGTGGATTAACTCCAAGAAGCAAAGAAGCTAGCTTTTTCAAGAATTTTTATAGGAATTCGAGTAGAAGCTATTAGAAGTAGGAGGGTAGGAGTTTTCGGACGGGGTTCGAAAAGGTTATTTATAATTAGCGGTCTTTAGAAAGATTAAAAAAAAGTTAGTAGCCGTCGAGAAGTTTATTAAATACAAAGACTTCGTTAACTAGCTACGAAGGATATTCGATAACTTTGCGGAATTGGACCGACTCGATAGTAAATATAGGATATAGGCCAAGCTTTATAGCGAGCTAGAACGAGGCAGCGAAATGGACTAGGAATCTACACCTCGAGTCGCGTACGGATTAGGCCCGAATCGGTCGCCGAACGATAAATCAAAAACTTTGGCCAAATAGATATTAAAGGAGGTGCTAAAATAGCGTTGTATAGCGAACGAATATCTCCGATGTGGCGATGCTAGCCACTTTATTGCCAAGTGCCCCTTAGGCCTTGCGAAAAAGCTATTACTCTAATTAAGAAAGCTTAAAGCGGCTACTATTGCCTTCGAATAGGCATCGAAACGGGTCCGTAAAGTTATCGAATAAAATAAAAGAATTAAAGAATTAAGTTCTAACTTTAAATCGGGCTCGGGAAACGAATAAGCTTTGTACAAAATCGCGTACGAAGTAGAGAGAAATCAAAGGCTTTGCGGGAGAAGTGGGGAAAGTTCAAAAAGAATATGTACTACGAATTTATAATTGTATTTGCTTTAGTTAATTATAGCTCTTTTGCTAGAACTATAGTAGATATTGGATATCTATGCTATGGACTTTATAACTTCGCTTATACTATAAAACTAAACTTAAAATATATATAAATCAAATCCTTTTAAATAAAAGCGTTTAACGGTGAAAAAGCTAAGCGATTTATTTAAAAAGTAATCGTAGTCGATATTGACCTTAAAGGTTACTAAAAGAGAGTGTGGTTCTATATTACTCCTTTAGAAAGGTATAATATATTTTTAAGCATGCTTTAAATTAAGAAAAAAAGTATCAAAATTAATAAAAGAGGGAAGCGATTACGAATCGAGCGTGGGTCGGGGTAGTATTGGAAGGATGAAAAGGACGGAAAGGACGACGAAATGCCTATAATAGTCGTACGTATCTAGGCCATAGCAAAACGTAAGCTGAAGAGTATCGAGCCGGCTCGACTTATATTAACTACTGTTTAGCATATAGTAAAGAATCGGAAAGGGGGCAAAGCATAAATGTTTTTAGCTATAATGCGGGATATCGATAAAGCGCTACGTTTAAAGACTTACTTAAATCCTAGGATTAAGCTGCCTTCGCATCTACTCGAGTATTTATCGGTATTTAATCGGGACGACGTGAATAAGCTACCTTTATATAAAGGCAAAGGAATTAATTACACTATCGAATTAAAGCGAAGGAAGAACGGGACAGTATCGGAAGTGCTTTAAAGGCTAATATACGGAATATTTAAAGATAAACTCCTTATTTTACGGAAGACGCTTATTAAGCTACTTAATAAAGGGTTTATTCGAGTTAGTAATAGCCCCGTAGCGGCTTTAATACTATTTGTACGAAAGCCGGGAAAAGGCTTTAAGTTCTATGTCGACTATAAAGCTTTAAATAAGCTAACCCGTAAAGACCGTTACTCGCTGCCGCTGATCCAAAAGACGCTTCAAAGCTTTATCGAGGCTAAATAATTTACGAAACTAGATGTAATTATAGTTTTTCATCGGATTCGAGTAATAGAAAGCGATAAATAGAAGATAGCGTTTCGAAGTAGATTCGGCTTATATAAGTAGCTTATTACGCTATTTGGCCTAGCGAACGCTTCAAGTACTTTCCAACGCTATATTAATTAGATGTTAAAGAATATTTTGAACGATTTCTATTTAGCTTATATTAATAATATTATTATTTTTTCAAAGTTTTGGAAAGAGTATTGGAAATATACCGAAGAGGTTTTAAAGCGGCTCTAAGTTATTGGTCTATAGTGTGATATTGAGAAGTGCAAGTTTAAGGTTAAGTCGACTAAGTATTTAGGCTTTATTATCGAAGCAGGGGAAAGCATTCGAATAGACCTTGAAAAGGTCAAGGCTATTCAAGAATGGGAAGCGCTAACGATTGTAAAAAGCGTACGAGGCTTTTTAAGGTTCTCTAACTTCTACCGGAGGTTTATCGGCCACTATTTAGACCTAGTTCGGCCCTTGATCGAACTTATTCGCAAGAACAAGGTATTCTTATAGTCAAATTAGGCAAATAAGGCCTTTAAATAGCTAAAAAAGATTTTCTTAACAAAATCGGCTTTAGCTTTATTTAATTACGAGAAAAAAATACGAGTCGAGACTAATTCGTTAGGTTAGTGTATCGGGGGTACTCTTTTGCAAGCTAATGCAAAGGGCTTATTCGTACCTTGTTCGTTCTACTCTCGAAAGCTAAACGGGGCTAAGTGCAATTACGAGATTTATAATAAAGAGATGCTCGCGATCGTACAAAGCTTTGAAGAGTTTAACACGAAGCTTAAAGGTTTAGAAAGGTTCGAAGTCTACTTGGACTATAAAAACTTATAATACTTTATAACTATACGAAAACTAATTAAACGGCAGATAAAATGATCTTTAACACTTTTTGTAACGGGCTAAATCACTTAAATAACTCAAGGTGCAGTCGCGGTATACTATTATTAAACTTGATATAGAACCAAAGTAAGCTCGGTGCTGAATCGGACTATAGTCTTGATTAGCGAATATAAAGAATTATTATAGCAATCTTTTGACAATTACCTAACTACCACCTGGCCAAGGGCCTGGCAGCCACCATATCCCCTTCGTACGACAGCCCAGCCGAGGCCTAGCCTCGAGCTCCCAAAGGCCTAACCCCTTACATTACCCCCCTCCTCCCCTTTTCTCCCTCCCCCGTATTACTGCCGGTTTCCTTCCAATCTTTTCTTTCGTATGCTTATATAGCCCCCTAGCGGTACGTGATTTTCCCATTTTCGAACCTCCTACTACTCTAAAGCAATTAAGTCCTTAACGAATTCCTATGGTTTTTAAGTAGGCTTTTTATAGCTAGTTTATTTGACTAGGTATAAGTCGGAGCCTCCTCGGCCTCGTTTTTAATCTCTAATTTCGTCGATATTATATTTTTAGTCGTCATTAACTCGTAGTCTAATCGGGTGTAGTTCGGTCATTACTTGGTCCTTTAGCGGCTCGTTAATTAGCCTTAGTAATTATATGGGAAAAACGTCGTAGCAACTTGGGAAAACGTTTAGCTTATACGTATACGAGCCGCATACTTCTCGTATAGTGTACTTTACGTACCGTTAGTCAAGCTTTTTGCTTGGGCGTTTCGTAGCGATATTTTCCAAGCTTAGCCAAACTTTATTCTTTACTTTATACGCCGGGGCTTGGTCTTTTCTCCAGTTCGCAACCGCCTTTTGGACCTTCTATATTGCTGCTATAGAGGCTTCCGCCATTTCTCGTATATTCTTTAGCTTGCAGAATACGGCGTTTACTCTCGAGATAAAGGAGTCTCGGGTACGATTCGGCTTTATTTCGAGGCTAAGCTATAGCATTTCCTGGTTCCAATCGTAAGTTATAAAGAAAGGCGCTGCTCCTGTAGCGAAGGCGTTTCGGCTATTAATCGCCTTTACTTCGATTGGCAAGCAATCTGCCCAATCGTTTTAGGCCCAATTAATTAGCTTCTTTAATACTATCTCGACGACTTTATTCGCCCGTTTTATAAATTCGTTAGTCTCGGGCGAAAAAGAAGTGCTAAATCGGCGTTATATTTAAAGTAAATTGTATAATCTTTTCCAAAACGCATTTGTAAATTATATTCCTCGGTTTAAGATAATAGTTTAAGGCAAATAGTAGTGAGGATAGTACTTAGTTAGGAACTATTTCGCTACTATTTCGGCTTCGATGTCTTTTAAGCCCTCTGCTATTACTCCTTTGCTTAAGCGATTCGTGAGTACTACTATATTCGTATATCTTTTCGACAAAGGAAAGCTTGTAATAAAGTTTATAAATAGTTCGAATTAAACTCGGCTTAGTATCGGGAGTGGCTTAAGGAAGCTTTGTTTTTTCGATTTCCAGACTTTATTACTATTACAGCTATTATAAGCTTTAACGAATTGCCGTATTTCCCTCGATATCTTTAACCAAAAGAATTAGCGAGCTACTATTACGTATATAAACTTTCGTTCGGGGTGGACGTGTATCGAGGAGTTATATATTTCTTAAAGTACCCTTGCCTTTATATTTCCCTTCGAAAGGACTTAAATACGACCCTAGTACGTTAGCTTATCGTTTGCGAACACTTTGCATTTAGCTATTAATACTTTTAATCGTAGGCTTAGTGGGAATCGTTGCTTTTAGTTTTATACGGCTTTTAAAATCCGAGTGTATTTAAGGTCGCTTCGGACAACTTTCGGCCAGTCCCTAAGTAGGGCCGATATAGCACCTACTTCTCCTTCGTCGTTTTTTGCTCGAGGGCAATTCGTTCCCGCTACTATTACTCCTCCCTTCCCTATCTATTTTGGCTTAATTAGCTACATATTCCTTTTTTGCAATCTATCGTCGCTTGCTTTTTTAGGAAGGTCCTAATCCCTCCTCGATAAAGCATTTGCCCGGCCATTATTTACACTTGGGATGTAAATAATTCGGAAGTTGTATTGAAAGAGTGTTAAAAACCACTTTATTTGCTATTCGATTAGCTTTCGTATAATTATAAAGTATTGTAAATTCTTGTAGTCCGAGTAGACTTCGAACTCTTCTAAACCTCTAAGCTTCGTATTAAACTCCTCAAGGCTTTGTACAATCGCGAGCATTTCTTTATTATAAATCTCGTAATTGCATTTAGCCCCGTTTAGCTTTCGAGAATAGAACGAATAGGGTACGAACAGGCCCTCTATATTAGCTTGCAAAAAAGTACTCCCAATACATTAATTTAACGAATTAATTTCGATTCGTATTTTCTTCTCGTAATTAAATAAAGCTAAAGTCGATTTTATTAAGAAAATCCTCTTTAGCTATTTAAAGGCTTTATTTGCTTGATTTAATTATGAGAATACTTTATCTTTGCAAATAAGTTCGATTAAGGGCCGAACTAGGTTTAAATAATGGCCGATAAATCTTTAGTAGAAATTAAAGAATTCTAAGAAGCTTTATACGCTTTTTATAATCGTTAGCGCTTTCCATTCTTAAATAGCCTTAACCTTTTCAGGATCTATTCGAATGCCTTCCCCTGCTTCGATAATAAAGCCTAAGTACTTAATTAATTTGACCTTAAACTCGCACTTCTCGATATCACATTATAGGCTAGTAGCCTAGAGCCGCTTTAAAACCTCTTCGATATATTTTCAATGCTTTTTCCGAGACTTTAAAAAAATAATAATATTATTAATATAAACTAAGTAAAAATCGTTTAAAATATTCTTTAGCACTTAATTAATATAGCATTGGAAAGTACTTAGAGCGTTCGTTAGGCTAAATAGCGTAACGAGCTATTCGTATAGGCCGAATCTGCTTCGAAACGCCGTCTTCTATTTATCGCTTTTTACTATTCGAATTCGATGAAAAGCTATAATTATATTTAGCTTCGTGAATTACTTAGCCCCGGTAAAACTCCAAAGCGTCTCTTAAATTAGCGGCAGCGAGTAACGGTCCTTACGGGTCAGCTTATTTAAAGCTTTATAATTAATATAGAATCTAAGGCCTTCTCTCGACTTTCGTACGAACAATATTAAAGCCGTTATAGAGCTATTATTAACCCGAATAAACCCTTTGTTAAGCAGTTTAATAAGCGTCTTCCGTAAGATAAGGAGTTCATCCTTAGACATTCCGTACATTGGCTTTTAAAGCATCTCCGATATTATCCTATCCTCCCTTCACTTTAATTCGATAGTATAATCGATTCCTTTGCCTTTATATAAAAGTAACTTGTTCGCGTCGTCCCGATTGAACACTAATAAGTACCCGAGTAAGTGCAAGGGCAGCTTAGTCCTAGGATCCAAGTAAATCTTTAAACGTAGCGCTTTATCGATATCCCGCATTATAGTTAAAAATACTTGTGCTTTGCCCCCCTTTCGATTCTTTACTATATACCAAGCAGCAGCTAATATAAATCGAGCCGGCTCGATACCCTTTAGCTCACGTTCTACTGTGGCCTGGGTGCGTACGACTATTGTAGGCACCCCGTCGTCCTTCCCGTCCTTTCCATCCTTCCGGTACTATCTCGAACCAAGCTTGATTCGAAGTCGCTTCCCTCCTTAGTCAATTTTGACACTTCTCTTTCTAATTTAAAGCATGCTTAAAAACAAGTCGTAGCCTCCTAAGGGAGTAATATAGAACTACACTCGCTTTTAGTAACCTTTAAAGTTAATATCGGCTATAACTACCTCCTAAATAGATCGCTTAGCCTTCTCTTTATTAAACGCTTCCATTTGGAAAGGCTTGATTTGAATACGCTTTAAATTTAGTCTCGTAGCATATACGGAGTCACAAAGTCCATAGTAAAAATAGCTTATATTTATTATAGTTTTAGTAAAAGAGTTGTAATTAATTAAAGCAAATACTATTATAGGTTCGTAATGCATGTCCTTTTTGAACTCCTTTCACTCTTCTCGCAAAGCCTTCGACTCTCCTCTACTCCGTACGCGATTTTGTACGAAGCCTATTCGTTTCCCGAGCTCGACTTACAATCAAAGCTCAATTCTTCTACCTTTGCACTCTACCCGATAGCTTTTTGGGCCCGTTTCAGTGCCTATTCGAAGGCAGCAGCGGCCGCCCTAGGCCTTCTCGGCTGAAGTAATGGCTTTTTCGCAAGGCCTAAGGGGCACCTAGCAATAAAGTGGCTGGCATCGCCACATCGAAGACATTCATTCGCTATACGGCGCTGTTCTAGCACCTCCTTTGACACCCACTTGGCCAGCGTCCTCGACTTATCGTTCGGCGACCGATTCGAGCCTAATCCGTACGCGACTCGGGGTGTAGATTCCCAATCCATTTCGCTGCCTTATTCTGGCTCGCTATAAGGCTTGGCCCATGTCCCATGCTTGCTACCGAGTCGGTCCAATTCCGCAAGGTTGTCGAATGTCCTCCGTAGCTAATTAACGAAGTCTTCGTACTTAGCAAGCTCCTCGACGGCTACTAACTTCTCCTTAATCTTCCTAAAGACCGCTAATTGTAAATAACCCTTCCGAACCTCGTTCGAAAACTCCCACCCTCCTGCTTCTAGTAGCTTCTACTCGAATTCCTATAAGAATTCTTAAAAGGGCTGGCTTCCTTGCTTCTTGGAGTTGATTTACTCCAAAGCCCTTTATATACTTTGGGGATTACTAAACGCTACATCTAATTGAGTGAAAAAGTCCTCGATTTTAAGGGGTTTTTGCCTCGCTTCGGCTAAGGCTAGCCATGGGAAAATCCGCTTAGATGCTTTATTTGCAAAGTATTCGTAATCGTATTATACTTTCTCTATTTTCCCCTTAATAGCTTTCGAATCGATTTTAAATTTGATTTGAAAGTAACTTTTGAATGCTAGGTATGTCGTACGATTTTGTCCGTTGAATTTATTCGGGTGGGATAAAGAGTGTTTAGGCTTTCGATTTCTTATCGATTCGCCCCCGTGCCGTTTTATTTGCTATAGTGCTTGTATCGCAGATGGTTCGGATATAGTAGGCGTACGAAAAGCAGCCCGAATATTATTTAGGCTTTATAGTAGTTGGGCATTAATCTCCTATTGCTGGCGGTGTTATTTCCATACCTATTCCCTATTTATAGTTTGCCTTTAAAGCCTCGAATCGCTTTCGTTTGTAATGTCTATTTGTAGCTCTATTATTTTGTTTATCTTTATACTTCCTTTTAACTTGTGAGCGAATCGGTATTATTCCGATGCTATTCCGGTATTTAATCTTATAAATCCTATTCTAATATTTAATCTTATAAATCCCGTTTTAATATTTAATTTTATAAATCTCGTTTTAATATTTAATTTTATAAATTCCGTTTTAATATTTAATTTTATAAATTCCGTTTTAATAATTTTCCTTTAATATAAATCTCGGCATTTTTCGAGTCGTAATTAGATCGATATATATACGGCATCGTTTTATAGGCTATTCGTGACGGGATCAAGTTCAAAATGTAACGGGCTAAATTACCTAAATAACTCAAAGTGCAGTCGCGGTATACTATTATTGAACTCGATATAGAACTAAGGTAAGCTCGGTGTTGAATCGGACTATAATCTTAACTAGCGGATACAAAGAGTTACTATAGCAACCTTCTGACAGTCATCTGACTACTACCTGGCCAAGGGCCTGGCAGCCACCGTATCCCCTCCGTACGACAGCCTAGCCGAGGCCTAGCCTCGAGCTCCCAGGGGCCTGACCCCTTACACTTTTTCGATACAACTTCTGAATTATTCACGTCCCGGGCGTAGATAACGGCCGGGCAAATGCTTTATTAAAGAGGGACTAGAACCTTTCTAAAAAAGCAAGCGACGATAGACTGCAAAAAAGGAATATATAATTAATTAAGCTAAAATAAATAGGGAAAAAAGGAGTAATAGTAGCGGGAACGAGTCGCCCTCGAGTAGGAGACGATGAAGGAGAAGTAGGTGCTATATCGGCCCTGCTTAAAGACTGGCCGGAAGCTATTCGAAGCAACTCTAAATACACTCGGACTTTGAAAGCTGTACGAGACTAAGAGCAACGATTCCCACCAAGCTTGCGGTTAAAAGTATTAATAGCTAAGTGCGAAATGTCCGTAAACGACAAGTTAACGTATCGGGGCCGTATTTAAATCCCTTTAAAGGGAAATATAAGGGCAAAGGTGCTTCAGGAAATATATAACTCCTCGATACACGTCTACCTCGGACGAAAGTTTATATATGTAATAGTAGCTCGCCAATTTTTTTGGCCAAAGATATCGAAGGAAATACGGCAATTCGTTAAAGTTTGTAATAGCTATAGCAGTAACAAAGTCTAAAGATCGAAAAGATAAGGCTTTTTTAAGCCACTCCCGATATTAAGCCGAGTTTAATTCGAATTATTTATAAACTTTATTACAGGCCTTCTTTTATCGAAAAAGTGTACGAATATAATAGTACTCACGGATCGCTTAAGCAAAGGAGTAGTGGCGGAGGGCTTGGAAGACATCGAAGCCGAAATAATAGCGAAATAGTTCTTAACTAAATATTATCTTTACTATTATTTGCCTTAAGCTATTGTTTTAAATCGAGGAATACAATTTATAAGTGCGTTTTGGAAAAGGTTATGCAACTTGCTTTAAATATAATGCCGACTTAGTACCTCCTTCTCGCCCAAGATTAACGGGTTTATAAAGCGGGCGAATAAAGTCGTTGAGATAATACTAAAGGAGCTAATTAATTGGGCTTAAAACGATTAGGCAGACTGCTTGCTAATTGGAGTAGAGGCGATTAATGGCCGGAACGCCTTCGCTATAGGAGTAGCGCCTTTTTTTATAACTTATAATTGGAACTAGGAAGTGCTATAGCTTAGCCTCGAAATAGAGCCGAATCGTACCCGAGACTCCTTTATCTCGAGAGTAAACGTTGTATTCCGTAAGTTGAAGGATATACGAGAAATGGCGGAAGCCTTTATGGCAGCAGTATAGGAGGTTTAAGAGGCGGTTGCGAATCGGAGAAGAGACTAAGCCCCGGCGTATAAAGTAGGGGATAAAGTTTAGCTAAGCTTAGAAAATATCGCTACGAAACGCCTAAGCAAAAAGCTTAACTAGCGGTACGCAAAGTATATTATACGAGAAATATACGGCTTATATACGTATAGGCTGGACGTCCCTCTAGGTCGCCACAACGTCTTTCCCATACGATTACTAAGGCTAGTTAACGAGCCGCTAAAAGGCTAAGTAGTGATCGAACCATATTCGATTAGGTTACGAGTTAACGATAATTAAAAATATAGTGTCGACGAAATCAAGGATTAGAAACGAGGCCGAGAAGGCTCCGATTTATATTTAGTTAAATAAACTAGCTATAAAAAGCTTATTTGGGAATCATGGGAATTCGTTAAGGATTTAATTGCTTTGGAGCAGTGGGAGATTCGAAAGCGGGAAGGTCACGTATCGCTAAAAGGCCGTACGGGCATACGGAAGAAAAGATCGGAAGGGAACCGGCAGTAATACGAGGGAGGGAGAAAAGGGGAGGAGGGGGGTAATGTAAAGGGTTAGGCCCTTAGGAGCTCGAGGCTAGGCCTCGGCTGGGCTGTCGTACGGAGGGGATACGATGGCTGCTAGGCCCTTGGCCAAGTGGTAGTCAGATGACTATTAGAAGGTTACTATAGTAACTCTTTATATTCGCTAATCAAGACTATAGTCCGATTCAGCACCGAGCTTACCTTGGTTCTATATCGAGTTCAATAATAGTATACCGCGACTGCACCTTGAGTTATTCAAATGATTCAGCCCGTTACACAAGAATTGTAAAAGCGAAAGGCATAAAGCAAAAGCCACCTTTTAGAATAAGCCCTAGCGGCCTAAAGGCAAAACCATCTCCCAAGATAAGCCCTAGCGAAAAATTTATATTGCCAAAACCGCTAGGCGTAGGCAAGGAGGCATTAGCAAAGCCGGCACTAATTATAACAAAGAAGAGACCTCTCGACGAATCGCTTGAAAAGTTTAGCTAAAGGTACTTCCCTAGCTTTTTTTATAAGCTAGAAAAGCTACGATTTCCCAAGGAGAAATAGGCGGGCTTTTAAGCTAAAAAATATAATGAAAATATTAAATTTAAAACGATTAGCATTAACTACTTCGTATTAAGCCCCGTCGAGAAAGAGTTAGTATAAATAAAGATAAAGATTAATTCCTTTTGCAAAAAATGCGACGCTATTCGAGCCTTTTTTGCAAAGGAAATATAAAAATATAAAAGCGTAAAGAACTTTATTACTTTATTGCGAGTATAGTTGGACGTTACAATAGCTTAGCGAGATTCCTTTATAATTATCGTATAAAAAATCCTAAATATAGCTATAGATTAGTTACATTAGAATAGAAGATATATTAAAAAGGCAAATTAATTATCGAATAATATAAATATAATTAGAAAAGCGGTTAAAAATAGGAATATATTAGACGAGGAGGCGTATACCGAATTAACCTTGGCTATAGATACTTTGATAATATTGGCGCTAGACGAAAAAGGAATAATTACTAATATAACGACTAATTTAAACCTATGACTAAACGTTATAACCGATTAGATCGAATTCATCGATTAACTAAGCTTTATTACTCGCGCATTCTTATATATAAAAACTTTGCTATAATTAAAATTATATTTTAAACTATTCAATATTCCCTTGAATAATATCGATTTAAACTTAGCTGAGGACGACGTAGTATTATTTAAATACTTTCGAGTATTTAAAAAAATTGCGAATAAAAAATCGATAGTTATATTAAAAAAAAATAATACTTTTTTCAACTAAAATCTCTAGCAAATATATTTATAGCGACGACTCGAAAAACGAAAAAACTACAAATTACAATATTAAAACGAAGAAACGTACGAATTAAGCTATTAAAATAAAGCGTAATATTTTTAATAATTCGAAGCACGAATTATAATTCGTTATAATAATAAAAAATAATTATATTTTATTTTATTTTTTCCCTTTCTTTATTTCGTTTATTTACGAAAATAATTAAAGTATCGCTTAATATAAATTCTTTTACTACTATTAGTATAAAACCTAGTACAAATGGAGGGGCAGCTATAAAGAAGGAGCAGCCCTCGGGCTTCCTACTACAAAACTAGCTAAGAGTAGATAGAAATAATTATCTCTTTTGCAACCACCATTATAGACTACATGTCCGTCGAGGACTTCTCTATAATAACTAATCCATCGATGCTTACGACTATGAGCAACCTTGCTTTTGTGCTCGACAGCCAGGGCAAGTACGCTGAAGCAAAGACCATGAATCGCCAAACGCTCGAGCTCAAGGAAGAAGTGCTCGGCAAAACACATCCATCGACGCTTACTAGTGTTTATTGTCTTGCATATTTACTTCAGAAAAAAGAACAGTACGGAGAAGCATCGTTGCTATATTAAAGGGCTTGTACGAGTTACAAATAATTATTAGGCTTTGAACATCCAACAACTATAGCTTATACAAATCACTATTCAATTATGTTGGATCGTATTAAGGAAGGTTAGCTCGTGTAAGCATATTTGGAATAGGAAAAAGTCGCATATAGCTTGGCGATGAATGAACATTTAATGCCCTTTTAGTCTTTGGCAATGCTTAAGAAGAAAGAAAATGTGGGGAAAACGGGGACAGAGGTGAAAACTGGGACTTTGGTCATTTAGAGGCCTAGATTTGTAATATAAATAGTTGAGGCTATAGTGCTGAGCGTGAAATCATGCCTAGCCCTGCGCAGGCATGCCCTTCCAACTTACCAAGGCCTCCGACGTTTTTTTGTCTTTTTAGGCGCCTTTGAACAATGCTTCAGGTACTGTAACGTACCTGTAATGTTCCCTTACTTTTCTCCGAGAAGCGGTCTGAAATCTTGTGCCATAACAAACCCGCTCACTTTAATTGTAGTAAAAGTTTATTGTCTTCGGACGAAAGTGCCAATTCCTCGCGGGTCATTTCACAGCCAGTTCTTGCACAGCCAACCATTCCGAGGGCCCTCTGTCACTGCTGCTAGAGACATTCTTAGCATTAATCGATTCCGGTAACAACGCTGGAGAAAATGTGAGGCAGTACACGACGTCCGAGCCGATTATCTTCAGTTTCAAATATCCAGAATGGGGATCTCTTCGCTCTCCTTTATATTGATAGGCGAGATGACCGCAATCGGTTGATATAAGACATTGTTGAAATAGTGGATTAGGTGTGAAAGCCTTGATTATTGAGGAGTGGGATAAGCCCTGATTAAGTATACAAAAAGTAGAAAGGCTGGTAAGCTAGTGAGATGAAATCATCAATTCAACAGACATCACGGGAAGGAGAAGTGACCAGCACATCCTCGTTGGTATCCTTCGCCCGCTTGATTCATTTCCGAGAATAGGGTTGACTTCGTATATCAGGGGCAGCGACGTCGCTCATGTCGCCACATTACTTTGCAAGACTCGCTCGTATTGCTTTATCGACAGAGATCTGTTAGGTTCGCGCTACTATTGGGAGGATAGTATGTTACCCTTTGACTCCTTTGCTGGAACTGCACGGCACCCATACGTACCAACCTTTAGAAGTTGGTGCTTGGCGCATATAATGGTAGTCACGTGCCCTAGCACCCCACTTCATGTAAATAGCTTTCGCTCTCGCGAGCTCTTCCTTCCTTAGACGCACCAAATATAGAAACCCA
>QYAJ01000404.1:0-14261 GCA_003988865.1 Phialocephala sp. D728
ATATAATTAATACTTTATTATCAAGAATTCAAGTTTTTCGAGTATAATAATATGGAATACATAAATGAAACTTAATATTAATATAATATTATATRAATTAAATTAATTATAATAATATTAATAATTATTAATATATATATATTTATTTATATTTATTAATAATTATTACATATAATTAATACTTTATTATCAAGAATTTAAATTATCTAAATATAATAATATAAAATAGTTTTTTCCAATTATAGAAAGTGAAAAACGATTATAGCATTACGCAATAGGAAGGTAAAAGAGGGCGAGCTATAGGTCCGGGATGAACTAATGGCATTACGCTCCACTTCAAAAGCTCAAATTATCAAAAGTTATTTACGATATAAACAAGAATCTTTGGACGGGACTAAAAGCATTATAGGGAATCTCAAAGTAGAGAAAGTATGTGAGATCCTAGTCACGGACACGACGAGCTAAAGGTTCATCCTATTGCGCATCATTCCGCAAGCTTGAATAATGCAAAATAGCATTACCCCCTATAGACATATTATAGGGAAAATATAGGAAACAGCGGAAGATTGTGGGGCTGCGCAAGTCCCTAGCCCGTGGGGGAGATATACAACCGACCTTCAGCTCACCACATTATGCATTATTTCGCAGCTTAAAAGTACGCGTGCGTAATCCTCCTCGTGAAAGGAAGTTTTCGAAATAATAAATAGCCCTGGAAATGGAGACATGGAAAAGGGCAAACCAGCATAATACCTCATGTCGAATATCACGTGATGTCATGCGGTGGTGTAAAGGGAATTTCTACCTTGGGTCTTGATTTAGGGGCTCCGTAATCCTTCCCCATATTATATCTTTATATGCTTGCAATACAAGGCTTTGCTTAATGTGCTATTCTCGCAAGAAAATGCCGTTATAAGATGTATAGTCTCCGGGAATAGATATTAGGCGGCGAAGGCTGTTTGGGTAAGGAGGTATATTATTAGTCGAGACGGGGAGATGAAATGGGCACATTCCGCCTTGTCTCGCAATATGACATCATTAGTGAGGTATTTATATAGCAGAGGGGCTACTTTGGGAGATTCTCAGGGGCTGGGGCAAAGATCTGATTGTCTAAACATCGGAAAGGGGGAAAATCGAGATATAACTAGGAATACGAGAGAGAATGAACACACCCCACACCGTTCCGCAGCACAAGAGTATCATATATAGATGCTTATGGTGACATCGCTCTACTGTTAAAGTTTTATCCTCTGGAGATAGATATTGCATTGCGCAAACGTTAGAAAGCATGAATATATAGTCACGTGAGCAGGCGAGGGACAGCAGATGTCTGTATCACCCTATCTCCTTAATGGCGAGCATCTAGAGTGACTTTAAAGTAGTCTGAGAACCATGCTGACAACTATCTAGGCTTGGGGGCTTAACACGGAGTGTGAAATTATCAGTATATGCGATGCATAATGCATCGTGCTTGAGCCACTGATGCCATGTTGCGCACTGTTCCGGGGGATAGAAAGGCAACGAAAGACATTCTGACAACTATAAAAGGTTACTATGTAAAGTATAGCCTTGAGGGTTTCATACGAGAGTGCGAAATCCGTCAAAATGTGTATGCATAATTCGCGTTGCTTAAGCCGAAACGACCACGGCTCGCTCTATATGGAGGGACGGAAGCTGGATTCAATGCGACTTTTGTCCATAGAAGATGACAGATAGAGATATAAGCTTGAGCCGTTGAGCTGTGAGTGTAGGATCTCTAAAGATGTACGAGGTATCACTCCCTTATATGAGCAGAATGGACTGGATTGCGCACTGTTCTATGGGTTAAAAACACAATTAAACGACACGTTGCTGTTACAAAGCATGATAGCAGAGATTTTAGGCTTTGGGATTCAATATAGGAGTGCGGAATGATCTGGTACGAGGTAAGCCGGCAAAACACCCCTGGTCAGAATATGCTGCATTGCGCATTGCTTCTAGGGGCGAAATGGCCATTAAACGGCTTTACCTACATGAAATGATGCAGAGGTCGATTTATAGGCTGTAGGATTCAGTACAGGAGAGCGAAATCCACTCAGGGGTAAGACGTAGGCTCACGTGACGTTGATGCCTCATGGAGAACAAGAAAGCGAATCGTTTCGCGGGATGAAAATGAAGATGTCGTTGGCTGAGCAAATGAGGAGATCATCGAGGTTAAAGGCTATGGGATACGATACGGGGGTTGGAATACTTCGGAAGTGAGAGGAGAGACTCACGTCAAGCGCCATGCCTAAGATGAAGACGACCAAGTTACGCTCAGTTCCAGAATATACGGATGATGTTTCTGGTTGGGTGTCCCTGAGATGTTGATTAGCCAGTAGCGTGAACTGAATCCCTGCAGGCGTGGTCATAAGGTGTAGCAGAATTGCCTCATGAAATTTAGCAGGAGAATTCACTCACTTGATATTCTTCCAAGAACTATTGCAAGTAGAAGCCGTTTGTTTTTCGTCGCTGATCTTAAATCTGTTTAGTGGAGAGGCAACGGGATAGTCCAGTAGAAGGGGCTTCGCAGGTTGGAGAGTTTTCTATGGTGCATGCGGTAGACTTGCACCGCTATCGTCGTCATATGGACCACAAGATTGTGTAGGATACTAGTTATCTTCCTCGACGCTCGTAATAGTGCCATTTTGATTATGTTGAAAGCCATCCCTGATATGACGATTGATACTGCTCTCCAACTCTTGTGATGCTCGTCGAACCGCTCTTTATTCGTGATTTTGAGTAACAAAATCTGTTAGAGGAGTGCCGGTAGTGTCTTGGGTGGCATAGTCTGCTTGCCCTTTCCTTGCTTCGTTGGCACCTTGGAGCTGCTTGGGACCGTGGTTGCTTTTGACGATTAGGGTGCGGTTTTCTTGGGTTTCTTGTTGCTGCTCGGACTGGCGTCTTGGCTGTAATAGGTGTTTAGAATACTATTGACTTACGCCTGGGGTTGCCACAACGTTTTCCACGTGAATCTCTTGTCCGCCTTCCGAGGACGCCCCCGGGGCCTTCCCGACGACCAGGCGGCAGTAGATCCGGGTCCGGATCTTATCATGGACGATTTGGGGAACGAGAATGAGGAATGAGAGTTCGAAAAAATAGTAGACTCCAAGAGGAAGTATCGTTGGCGCAAGTTGTATTATTTGATTAGGTCGATATCTCAAGATGGAGGTGATTTATAAACAGAGGATATTGAAAACACTTTCAAAATACACGGGGGAAGAATCTGCTTGAGCGGATGCTGCGCAATGAGGTGATGACGCGGGTGTGACTGGCAAGGGATGGTCGAAGACACGACATCGCGCATTATTAACAACCTTATGAACAAGTCACGAATATATCGTCTCACATATTGTGTCAGAGCAACGGCAGAGTCTTTTGCTGGTCAGGCATTGCGGAAGGGGTGGTGGAAGTTCGGCTGGGTTGACTAATACTAGACTAAAAGTATTACGTGTGCATTATCTCGGGTATTATAAACACGATAGAGCCTTTTTAGAAGTCGTGTCCATGCATTCGGAGCTGAGAGAAGTCTCATTCTCGAAGAATGGCTGCTAAATGGGCATTGATGCTGAGGCTGCTGTGATCTGGGGCGATGCAAAAAGCATTATGTTGCGCACGATTCCGGGAACCCGTAAGGGAGTAAAAGCATACTTTGCCCTCCAAAGACATCTTGGAAGAAAAAAGAGACGCTCAGCTCGTGAATGGCGCTGCGCAAGTGTGGGTGGCAGTACCGGTGCCGCCAACGTGGGTACGAGAACGGTAGATTGCGCACCTACTCGGAGCCTGACTATCTCATGAAACATTATCGTACGGTTAAATCGTTTTTTATACGGGGATATAGGCTCTCTGCTTCAACGTGGCGTTGTCAGTGAGTGATGACGGTATCGCTACCACCAATATCATTGACAAACATTAAGTTGCGCATCATTACGCAGTATCTAACATATATAAATTCATGAATTAAACTCCAAATATGCCCTTAGATGTAAGGAGAGGTTTCCTTTCTACGTGTACCATTGCGCAATTAGAGGTGATGACTCACCCGCAGCGGCGAATGGCATGCAAATTTACCCTATTGCGCACGCTCCCTTTAGGCCCTTGTGCTACAGAACAAAGTCCCCAGCCTCAAATGTACTTTGGATGCATAGCATAGGGCCTTCGGCAAATATCAGCTGTGTAATGGGGTTGGTAACCCGAGCTCGACTGCCAGGATATCGATAACCCACGATTGCGCACAATTCCGCAATGCGCAAATATAATAGATGATAATGAAACGCTATGAGTATGCTATATTTATGCAGGTAGCTTTCCTCCTCGAATATAGCGGTGCGCAATGGGGGGTTTATATTATAGTACTATAGCAGAGTAATAGTCAGATGACACTATTGCGCACTATTCCGCAGGCCGCAATTGTGACAAATGGCAAGGACATATTGCAAATATGCTATATATATAAAAGCAGCTTCTCTCCTTGAATATATCAGTACGCAATGGGGGCGGGGGGGCGTGTTTTGGTACTATAGCAGAGCAATAGTCAGATGATATTATTGCGCACGATTCCGCATGCCGTAATTGTGGTAAATAGCAAGGGTATGCTTTAAGTATGCTATGTGGATAAAGGTAGCTTCTCTCCTTCAATATAGCAGTGCGCAATATGGGGTTGATGTTATAGTGCCTTCGTAGAGCAATGACCGATGACGAGATTCCGCACGATTCCGCAAGCCGCAAATGTAGTAAGTAGCAAGGGTATATTCTAAATATGCTCTATGCATAGAATCAGCCTCTCTCTTTGAATATAGCAGTGCGCAATMTGGGGTTGATGTTATGGTACCCTCATAGAGCATGTCCAAGCGACGATATCGCCGCCCATTCTGCGAGTGCTGATAACACAAAAGCAAGCCTTATAGCTCAAATATAGCTCTCTGAAATGGAGAAGAGTCCCTTGCTACGCGATGCAGTGTAATGGGAGGTGACGGTATAGCAGCGTTGGCTTTCGTGCATCGGGAAGCAAGGTTCCGCTTAATTGCGCAACGCCTCAATGCTGTGAAAACGAACTTTGTAAGCGTTAAATACCTCCCTTAAAAGTATAGGACCAGGGCTCGAGTGTGGCGTTGCGAAATGTATAGAGAGGTGCAGTCGGCCACAGTACCTAGACGAGATAGACACATCCCGGAGATTCCGCCAAGCCTATGTACAATCATGTCTCACAATATGTCATGAGCATTACTCCTCTGAACGGGAAAGGGTTAATCAGGGATATAGCGATGCGAAATCTCTGGGGGGCGGCGGGGGGGGGCTGTGCAGAAATAGCCCCTCGGCGAACATGACACAATGCAGACGATTGCGCAACCTTTTTATGCATCAAGATGGCACTCTGAACCTTGAAACCACTCAATTATAGTGATGGAAGTTTGAGTTGTGCAGCAGGGCTGCGAAATATCTGTGGGGTGCCTTGCAGTAACAGTGCTCAGACGGGTTGCTGTACTCCAGATGACGACTCTCGTCCGAAATACATTAAGTATTATACCGCTAACACTTTTAAGCATTGAGGATCTCCTTTGGAGATGTGGTGTCCGTATCGCCGAGGAGAATGGGTGAAGGGGAGTCTAATTATGGAGGGAACTGTCGTGGGACACGCATTAGCATTAGTAGAATACCCCTATCGTGAATATAGTAGCTGCAATACACGATGCAGAACATATGCCAGTAACTAGTAGCGTTAAAATGAGATATTAAGGCCTTTCGAGGAGAGTTCATAAGGAGGTGATGAGATCTGACAGAAGATATCTTTCATAGGTGTTAAATGTCTAAGACTTTGAACCCAGACTTTACTGAATGGTGTGTTTGGGAGATATATTTCAATAAGAGTGGATCATATTATAGCTCGGTAAAAGATGGGATAAGACTCCCTGAGATGGGGACGAGAATGTGGTAGAGTATAATGTATGTGATGGAGTGTACGTTTCATGCTATTATCGAGAACAAAATGGGAGAGGAATAGACTTCATTTCATGTCATCGGTGCTCTGGACCGTGGAGTGTGTGGCCGATAGGATGAGAAGTTGAGAGAGAGTAAATCAAGGTGCATTTGGAAAGGTCAACTACCACAGTTGAGGATGGATAAGATGTTACTACCAAAAGGGAAATACGACTCGACCGACAGTCACTCTATCATCGTCCGCATTGTATTCATGCCAGTGCATGTAGACGAGGATGGGGTTGAGATGAGATGAAGGGAGGGGGGTGAGATGAGACAATCTCGACCATTGTTGCAGATTTCAAAAATACCAGAAATTGCAATATTTTGTGCTTGAAAGGCAAGTTCTAATGTATATAAGATATTTCCGATCAACATTAAGGATGATGGGAGAATGGCTTGAAGACACTTCGTAAGTGAAGGTTTGCGGAGGTTATGGGAATCATGAATAACAATTGAACTGCTAGCAGCAATGACCGTAGTTAGAATTTAGACACTTCCATAATGCGAAACCATGATTCAATATCTCCTTTTGCGATTCCGATGATATTTGGGTTGGTGGGGTATCGATATGTGTCCGGCACCTGTCATAGACATTTGAAGGCATGGCCCGCATTTCGCACCCTCGCTTGGAGATGAATTCATCATCATGGAAGGCAGAATCTGGTCGTGGGAGATTGCTTCAATATCAAGGATTTGTTCTCCCAATCATCCCGCTCTTCATTAGTTAGGTTCGAGGTTCCCATTGTGCCATTCGGGAAGAAATTACCGAGAACAGCTGAGCAAGACTATAGACGTTCCACAATATCTTATTCTTGCTCGAATAGTTCGCCGAAGTTAGGTTTTATTCGGAGAAAGTGGGTGGGAAATAGTTCCTAGGGACTTGGAGGTTGATGGCTGATTGTGAGCAGGATAGGCGGGAAGCAATATTTGAGATATCGCGGTTTTGGGGACGCTTTACGGTGCTAATATCTTCCGGAGTTGATGGCGTTAGGCCTTCTAAGGATGGTGGTTCTAGTTGAATGAGGTCCCCGTTTACTGGTGTTCGCTTTAGCGGCACTTATGCGAATCTGCACCGGAAAGGTCTTAACGCATTAGACGTGCACGGGACTATCCTTGGATGGGGCAGATAACGTCGCTTGATCATGATAAGTCCGTTCGTATTGAACTTGCACTGGGCCAGATTTGGCCATGTTCAACCGCACTACTCAGCACATCGCTTTGCAAGTCTGCAGGGAAATCTCGAGAGAAAGCCCTCAGCCGCTATCAAGGAGGCCCTTTCCGTAACCTGCATCAGTCCTTACAAGGCCGAAACTACTACGCTTCAGCTGGAAATAGAAACTTTCAAGGACCCGAATTTCGAGGCTCTTGTCGCTGAGGTCACTCAAGGCATCGGTAGGGACGTAATCATTCTTACGATCCCAAATACCAAGTCCTTCACGAAGTTCGTCACGGACAGGCGTTGTCTCCTGGTCGAATTGTTTAGACACAAGGTCGCCCTCCTCGTGATCTTGGCAAAGGACGCTCTGGACTAGAAGTCTGACGTTTGCAGAGACGAACAGTCCTTGTTGAAATCCGAGTACGGCATCTTGAAATGACACCTCTAAGGATTCACATTACTGCCGTAGAGTAGATAGGATGGTTAAAGGACTTTCTGGTTCGTGAATGATAAGTTTCCATATCGAAAATGTCTAGAGGACGGATTTGGGGACGACGAAGATGTTGAGAAAGATGACCATCGCTGATTGGTGAATGCCCAAGGGCCTGTGCGGTCATAAAATTGCAGTTGCATTATGGGTATATGAATAATTGAGATTTCGGGGCAGGGTTGTGTCAGCGGATGAATGGAGGCCGAAGTTGAAGAGTGTTGAGGATCTCGGTAAGGGATAGCCGAGACGTCTGTCTGGCAGGTTAAACTTTGATTTAGAGCAGAGGGTTTGGTGTAGTTTCTCTGTGCGACATAATGTCCAACGTCACGATCTGGTAAATCTTATAATATGCAGCCATCTTCGCCTAGGGATCCGCAATGCTGTAGTGCACTAGGATGCGTCTGCTTGTGAGGATTGAGACTTTGAATCGATCAACGACATTTGATCATAGCCGCAAAGTGCGGAATTGTGCGGAATGTCATAATCTCGTAAAGTCTTGTAATATGTGCCAAGCTCTGTTGTGTATTCCACGACGCAATAACCCACTATAACTCTTGCAACACTGATTAATGAAGCTTGGGACGTATCGATGAGCTTTGATAAGAGCCGCAAAGTGCAGAACCTACGGAATGTCGCTACCTCGTAAAGTCTTGTGAATATATCAACCTTCGACTTGGATTATGCAATGCTATAGTTGAGCAACTTTCACATAGATTTTAGCAACGAAGCTCTATCCTTATTAATAATATCTAATCGTAGTTTCGAATTGCGGAATCGTGTGGAATGTCTTATCCCATAACGTCCTATAGTATATGGCAAGCTTGATCGTCAATTACGCAATGCAATAGTCTATTATCTCTCCTATAATTATAGATATTAAAGCTTTGGACTTATTGGAAGTATTTCATCGATGTTTTCAAGTGCGGAATCGTGCCTAATGTCATAATTTCGCAGAGTCCCCTATACGTAATAAACTTCATCTTGGATTACCCAAGGCTATAGTGCGCTATATCTCCTATACTTCTATTTGACCACTCTTTGGACTTATTAAAAGTGTTCTATCACTGTCCCGAGATGCGGAATGGTGCTCAGTGTAGAGAAAGTCTTAATGGGGGAGAAATTTATGCCAGGTTAACAATCATCAGGAATTGACGATTATGTATGATTCCGCAGCCCCCTATACAGAAGAATGGATTAGAAGATGACTAAAAGAGATGTAGGAATGGCGTTTATGAAGTCTCGAAGGCATGTTCTTTGCGCAAACCTCCCCGAACATGAGGAAGGGGGGTCACGTGAGCTTACCAAATATGTCCTTTCCTGGATGGTGATTTCGCGGGCTCTGATAGTAGCGGAATTATTCATATCAATAACTAGGGGTATGGGGCCGAGTTTGGTAGTGCGGAACCCACTGGTTGCTTGCGGAATTCCAGAAGGGGGGATGGTCCAGTCACGTGCATCATGAGGAATACACATGTATGAACAATCTTCGTGATGCAATTGCCGTTTGAGATTTGTTACCTACTGCAAAGTCCCGTATGAGCGTATGGCGCTGATTGTCGACACACGACCGATTATTTGAATATAGAGCCTCCTGGAGGCGTCGCCAAGTTGCTTCATGACGTGAGCCAAGTTTCCGGGCGGGAATTAGAGTGTGGTCAAGAAATATCTTTGCAAGTTGCATTTTCGTGTTTTTATAATAGAGTCATGACTGCTGCATGAGCTGCGAGGATAGCTTGCTGGGTCATATTTCGGCTGCCGGCTATGGGCCTGCGTTGGCTTTTTATCGCCGCCATGACTGCTCGGGGTATTTCTCAGCTAACCACTAAAACCTGACAGGAGCATCAAGACACATTATGTGATCTTCAATTTCAGCAGACCTACATTTTATGCAAATGTGCTACGGGAGTCTCCAGAGTTCTGGTTCTCATAATAGGGAAGCCCGGCGCCGAAAGAGAGCAAAGGCAAGCAATGAATCGTGTGACTTGGCTGTGTTGAAGTACAACACTCTACATGCAAGGCAAGAGTATCCCAAGTAAAGCAACAGCGGCGTCTTCAATCCTCTAACCTTCCACTTTAGAGCCTGATTAAACGCCCTCAGTGAGCGGCTTCTGTTGAATACCCGCAAACTGAACACAGTTCACGAAGAACAAATACTATCAGCCCTATCGACTGTTATGTCACAGAACAACCAAAAGACTAAGCCATCCAATTAGTGGGACAGAAGACGATCGTCTATGGAAGACGAATTGGCGTCAGCGGATGAGCTCGCTCAAGTTCATGACGCGTTGAATGCGTTTTGTGAGATTTTCGGTGAAGCCAGTGACAGAGCGACATCCCCAACACCCAGTCTACTCTGGCGGCAATTGATAATATGCTTCTCGGATCTGTAACGTTATAAAATATGGCCTCGCAGACGGCTCGAGTACTTGACTTGTCCCTTAGCGAGACCGACTGACTTCGTATAAATGCTTAGAGTTACAGAGCTCTATTCTAGAATCTGCACCCGATAAGAGGTGCAATATGGGTCAGCGTAGTACCGTCCCGGAGGATAAAAATGTTCGCTCGTTTGTGGTGTTGGGGACGTTTGAAGTGGTACGTTTGGTGGGAACTCGGAGGCTCTTTTTACAATTTCTCCTTTTGTAGGGATTTAGCCGTTAACATTACACTAATCTCGCAGCACATATATACAAGTCTGTCAGCCTACACACCCTATGCTCTTTTGAGCAACCCCGAGGGCTTCCCTCTTTTCTTATTTGGTGGTCCATCCCGTCTATTGGGGAAGGTCACAGTTACAAAGCTACTTGCCATATGCAAATTCCTGTATGAGATACATTTTGAAGTCTTCTTATATGTAATCCCCTAGCTTTACACGTCTCTATATCCTTTAGGAGGTTCCCAGGACGTCAGGTTTCACTGGCGTCCGCCGTGCGCAAGTAAATATCATCATCATTATCGTTATAAACTACCACTGCCCTCTTATGTCGAGCATCTAATAAGAGTCTCCTAGGATGGAACTGAAGCTTAAGGCTCTTTAAAATTATCAACATTATCCCCATCAATCCTAAAGTTATGATGGGAAAATGGTCATGTGCTCAAGTAACCTACCCCAATTCCCCACGAGCTTGTTGAGAGCGATCGAACTCTTCTCTATGATACTTTATTACATAAAGGTTGTAGTGTAATAGAAGAAATGAATTGAAAGATTGCGGAATCCAGAAAAGGGGCAAGTCTCGTGACGCCTTTATGTTTTCGAATGTTCAACTGCGCACTTTTCTGGGCGCTAGAAGAGTTATAACGACTAGAAATAACATAATAATAGTTCAAAGAAGGGATCCTCTGTATAGCTTTATGTAGGAGAGTGCGGAACCCAAGGAGAAAGGGCGGTCGGGCAACGACCTAACGTTGTGTCTTCTCCCACCTTCAATGTCTTATAAAACCCCGAGGCTTTACAAAATTGATACATGACAGAATGAAGCTATTGTAACGTAGTCTGCGATATGGCTTTAGATAAAAATACATGCTTTGGTAATATGAATGGGCCGAAGTCTGCTCTTAGGCTCCACCCATCGGAATTGCGCAATACTCCATGTTACCTGAAAGGGTATAAATTGCAGAATTGAAGAATTGAGGAATTCAGAGCGTATCCTAAATTACGCTTTATGCGGAAGAGTGCGGAACATAGATAAATGTTGGTGGTTGCGAATAGTGTCGACATTGGCCATTCTTTAACCCTTGCAACCCCGTATGTATCCCCAAGATCTATATACTGGGAAAATGAACCACTGTTACTACTATAATGTATTCGGATACAAAGACCTATTAAATTATATACGCAACTTTGTCAGTCTCTGTATTATAAAATTACTGATGCTCACATTCACAGAATCGCGCACTCCTATGCGATATCCTAAGCCGTATGCATAAGGCAAATGACTAACAAACTATAGAGGAACTTGTAATTCTGGAAAGCTTAGTGCGGAAGTCTGCGGAACCCAGAGAAATGTCGTGGTCGGTAACTCACACTATCTTCACCCCTTCATTTTAGCGGTCTCATAGAATACCCCAGGCCCTCTATAGCTGCCAGAATACACGATCACTAATGTACTATTGAATGTAATAGATAAATGTATCTGAAAGTGTGGATAGAATGGGCGTTTCATGAGCATACGGGAAGTCTGATAATCACCCTGCCGAATTGCCCAACGCTATAAGCTATGAAAGAGAATATCCTTTTGGAAAACGTAAATCCACTATAAATATGAAGATTTAATTGCTATCTCAATATGCGGAAGAGAGCGCAAAGTAAGATTTTCTTAAACTCTAGGGTTAGGAAACATATAAAAAGAAAATAGCCACAAAAGGGACGGTTCCGCACGATTCTGCATGACCCCACATCCATAGAAGGAGTCTCTAAGAAATTAGGACCGAGAGGATGTGTTTTCGCACTATTAACATCCTCTATTCAATGCGAAATCCTCCTGAGCCGGCAGGCTTGCATAAAGGGAGCAGCCTTGAGGCTAGCCATTGTCCTCTCTTCCACGATTCCATTTGTCGAAGAACCAAGTTGCGATAATTTAATAGAACATGAAAAATGATTATGCATGCCTCCCCGTGTCTGATCAACGTGAAATTCCACCAAAGCCAAATTTCATACACAACATTAGCAGGCATCAAATCGATCACTGCGCACTCTTATGCAACGCATATTACGCATAAATCCATCTCTATGGAGTTAAATAGAGTATAGGATATGTTATTATGATCTCACTACTGGTGGTTCTATGCGAAATGTTCGTGATGGGTAGTCATATTCATTACCTGAGATAGTATATCATGAATGTCTTTATGCATAGTTTCGATCACCATCCCACATGAATATAGGGCTACCTAGAGCATATCCACCCACTCTCTAACTTGCATCCTTCTACTTAAGGGTGGTTCGCTGCAGAAGCCCGCTTCGAACGCAGAGACAATTCACGTGACTATGAATATCTTCAAAATTGCGCACGTTTCTGCAATACGAAATACAAAATAATCGAGATCCAGCCACCCAAACTATCACATATGTGAATATCACATCTATTATATGCTTTATTGATTGCGTAATCGACCTTCAAGTTATGTGAGTAGTCACGTGGGAGACCCTAACATTAATCTTCCCCCAATTGAACGTTAATTGGGTTTTTTTTTGGTGTGACGGTGACCAGGAACTACTATATATGCAGGAAACTTAATTGACGTTTAATTGGGTTTTTTTAACCCTAGTTAACAACCAATACTAGAAGGGTAGGGTTAATACCCTTTTGATTATAAGTTTAGAATATATTAATTATTATACTAATTATTAGTAATATATAATATTAAAGCTTTATAGTTAATATTTAAGTAGGGCTGTATTTTTGGTGTAACGGTAACTAGTAGTGACTATTTATGCAGAATCGCAACGCCAAGTGCATAAACAATTTTTAAATTAGTTAAATTATATATATTTACTATGGCAGAGCAATAACTAGTCCAAGGAGAAGCTATTCCCCAATCGTTTAATTATTTGATTTAGTTGAATAAAAGATATTAGATACTGATTTGTACTGGCAATGGATGTAATTGCGCAGTGAGCTTTTTAGCTATATCCGGGCATTTGGCTAGAAAGCATAATGTCCCGATTGAGTTAAGAAAGCAGGTAGATTAATATATTGAGAGGCTTTCATTTCAATATAATTATTCCATAATCGAATTGCTATTAGGGGGATTGGCGCCATAGCCAGTACTCCAAGTACTTGACGGATTCCAGTGTTAAGATTGTGTATATAAAATATAGAGTCGTATTGCAATGAAAATACATGGAAATAAGGTCTATAATAAACAGCGAGTTGCTAATAGAGAGTTATATATAGAAGTCCGATTGCAAACATGGTTTTAAAATGGGAAGGAGCGGTATTGGGTGGTAGACGAGACCTAGGCGCAAGTAGAGGCTATAGACGCCAACTAAGCAAGTAAGCAATTTAATTAGTATAAAGATTAATATAAATATTAATTAGTATAATAGTATTCCAGGCTATAGATAACGATGGCCAGGATAGCCTAGGTAGCCAAGAAGAGGTGGAAGACAAAATTATATATAATATTGAGAAGTGGAAGAGTAAGGCCAAAGAACGCCGGTTAACACTCTTGGCCAAACTAGTAGTGGTTGAAATAGATCCATGGCTTCGGTATACTAAATGGGACGAGGTCTTGATACGGTCAAAGCATGGACTAGTTAAAACGTACGAGTTTGTACGAAGGCCAGATTTAAAGGAGGAGGAGTTGATGCGGTTGCTAAAAACGTGGGACCAGATCTTGGAGCGATACTTAGACACGCTAGAAGCCACGGATCACAAGGACACACTCAAATGGTGGACATCGCCAAAAAACGAGGTAGCTAGCCAGCACCCATTTGAGCTGCCATAGAATGGCAAGACCGTGGACCGGTATAGCGGCACATAGCAGCAATTCATCTGCTATATGATGCGCACGGCACTAGAGGAATGGGGTATTAGGGTTAGGGTTAGGGTTAGGGTTAGGGTTAGGGTTAGGGTTAGGGTTAGGGTTAGGGTTAGGGTTAGGGTTAGGGTTAGGGTTAGG
>QYAJ01000405.1:0-14211 GCA_003988865.1 Phialocephala sp. D728
TGTGAGGAACGAGCAGAGCAAATCATATAGTTGTATTCAAGAATAACTAAGACAACCTCTAGAAGAGGGTGTGGGGAGAGCCTGTCTAATATACAGGCGCAAGAGCCTCAAAGGAAGCTAGTATCGCTTCCTTTAAGCCTGCAGGACAAAGCATGGAAGGCGCTAGTCCTAATCTGGCAATCCCAACCCTTTGTATGCCTTGGTGACCGATATTCGTTATAATTATATATCGATATTATCGAATAATATCGCATCCATGATGCAAGTATTATTAATCGAATTTGAAAAGTAATATTAGAAAATAAAATATTAATTAAATAAAAATTATGAATAAAACAAAAAATAATAAAGCGAAACGAATATTTAAATAATAATTCCTATTTTTAAAATTTAAATAAAATTATGGAGTTTGATAAATTTGTTCTCGTTTTGAAAGATTTTTAACTATATTAATTAGTAAAATAACTTCTAAAGAAGTGGAGAAAATGGCAGAGAGCATTATTGGAATAGAAAGTAAAAATTTTATAGCTATAGTTAATAAAATTTAGTAAAGAGAAGTAATTAGTAATCCAAAGTTAAATATTAATTTAATATTTTTTTTCATAACGATTTTATTATTTGCTTTTACTTAGCTAATCTCGTGAACTATTAAGCCTCTACTTTTAGCGAGCCTCCAATTTTGGCGAGCCTTTTGTTTTAGCGAGCCTTTTGTTTTAGCGAGCCTCCAATTTTAGCGAGCCTTTACTTTTGGCAAGCCTTTTGTTTTAGCGGCTTCTTTTTGATAGCGATCTTTAAATATTATTTTCGACGCTATTTCTAAAGTTTTATGCAAATATTATTTAGAATTAGTAAATTTAAATTTATTTTCGAAAAATGTATAATTTAGCAAAATAGAAATATTGTAATAATAATTAAAAATATTACTTTAGCTCTTTTATTAAATTTCCAAAATATTAATGCATTAATAAATATACTAATAAAAGTTTATGGAAAGGAAGCTAAGTAATTAATGGAAAATTAGATATTCGATAAGATTTTGGATCTTTTTGGGTTTAGTTAAATTAAGGATTTAACCTCGAGTAATAAATATAAAAACTTTTTTAGTACTTGGAATATAGAGCTTTTAGCGGATCGTTGCAAAGCTCGTGCTTTAGCAATTACTACTCTATTTCTATAAACGATAAACTTAAGCCCGATAGAATATAGCGATTAGAAATTTAAAAATTTATAATTTGTAAAATATTTTAATAATTTAAATACTATATTTTTATTACTTTTGAAAAAAATTTATATATATTAGCTATATTACTAATCTCGCTTTTGCTTATATAATAATATTTTTGCCGCTATCTTTATTTAATATTCTTTTTAATTTATTCCAAAATATAATTTTTTCGAAATTTACTAAATTTATATTTTTTATATTTTGAACTATTTCCTTTATTCTTTACACCGTCCCAATATTTTCATAAATAATGCTATCGGCCTCTAGCTATGCAAACGCTTCTAAATAAAAGCGTGCTTTGCTGGGTAAAAATATTTGAGACCAACTTTATAAAAATGCAATAAAGCTTAAAGTGCCGATGCTACAAAGTAGGTTATTATAGAATTGTACTCAAATAAAATTATAAAGAAATAAGAGAAAAATAGGATTTAATGCACCCGGATTAAAATACTAAGGGATTGCAAAAAGATAAAAGTTTTTCGAAATACTTAAGGAAAATAAAATTAAAAAAGTATTTCCAAAAACCGTATAATATGCATTATTATTATCTTTATTATTTATATTAATATTAATTAAGCTTTAATAAAGTAATATAGAGCTTTATTAATATCAAAACTATTTATTACAATGTTTTTAAAAAGCTTCAAATTCATGTCGATAATACTAACCGGTCCAAATAAGTTCCAAAGGATATTTCCAAAAGCTGAGGCATTAGAAATAATATTAAATATTATATTTTGACCACTATCGCTAATGCTTAAAAGAACCTTTTTACCGTAGATAGTTTGGCAAGTATCGATATTAGTTGCTAATTCGAAGTAGAATAGTAATCCAAGAGTTTCCGCTTTTATAAAAAACGTTTGCTCGTTATAAACGACTTTGAAATTTATTTTAAAGTATAGTTCGCCCAAGTAGTTTTATATAACTACAAAAGCGAGTATTACGATATCGATATTCGGATTTGCATATTGCTTTGCAAAGAACGATTTCCCGATTACATTTATTTAGCCAAAGTATATTACTACGTTTTTTATCGATTAGAAATTAAATATATATTTGGAAATATTTATAAGTATTAAAGAAATAAATAAACGAGTTAAAAAATTTGGGAGAATAAAGTTAGATAGTAATATAGTTGCAAAATTCGTATATAATGAAATTATTTAGGCTAAAAAGTTTGGGTCTACTAAAAATACACTACTTTAAATTAATGAAGATCTAATTATATTTGAGCTAGTATTTAAAGTAATAGTGAATGTAAAAAGCTTTTCGATTATTATCGTTAATTCTATTATACTCGTTAAGCCGCACGTGTTTTGCGTTAGGATATTAAGGGAGTTGAAGATGGCTATAATGCAATGAAATTCCACGGCCAAGATATGAAATATTAGAGCTCAAAAGAATTTCTCCAAGTACATTGCTAATTAGCATTAGAGTAAGACTTTCTTTAAAAAATGTTATATTCCTAGGCCGAACTAGTTAAATGAGAGCTTTAACCACCCTTGGGCTTTAGATTTGGCTCTAACTTGAGATAACTACTGCTATTTATACCGGGCTTCGCTTTCGGATAAGGTTCCATTTTCAAACTCTCGGTCTAGATTATATAAACTTTGTTGCATAGGCTTCCCATCGAATTAATAGATTTAACGCATTTTGGTTCTAAGTTTCGCAATGCCGTCAGTTAACCCTTTTGCTATTGAGCAAACCTTTAGCCAACTTGATGTACAGTCGCTAACGAAATCGGCTTCCCCTCAAACTCATTGTGAAAGTTTCAGCGCTGCTCGCTAGACAGGGATATCCACAAGCACTTTGCCAAAAGAGGCTAGACGCCACACGTGGTCTTGGCAAGCTACAAGTAGTTTTCACGATACTACTTAAGCTATTTTATACTCGCACACGTTTCCGCTATATTCTTAGCTATATAATTAATAAATCTTAGCTAATAAGCATACTAAAGAGGTAATTATTGTTGAAAATAAGTTATTAAAGGCAAGTAGCTAGAAGAGTTAAAGCGAAGCTTTTAAAATCTTCTAGTTTAAATAATCCAATGTTTTAGAAATCATTTAACTAATATATAAAGCTCACCTCCCCCAGGCCCCTCTTTGTCAAAGTTATAAAAATTATATAACATAAAATAATAAATTAATTAATATGCTTGCGTAGCAGCTTGGCAACGGCCTYGTGCCCGTTCTCAGCAGCCAACGACAGCGGCGTCTGACCGCGCTCATCCTTCGAGTCGACCTTGCCGGTCTCGAGCAACAGCTTGACGGCGGCCTCGTGCCCGTTCTCAGCAGCCAACGACAGCGGCGTCCRACCGTMMTSATCCTTCGAGTCGACCTCGACCTTGCCGGTCTCGAGCAACAGCTTGACGGCGGCCTCGTGCCCGTTCTCAACAGCCAACGACAGCGGCGTCCAACCGTGCTTATCCTTCGAGTCGACCTCGACCTTGCCGGTCTCGAGCAGCAGCTTAATGACGGCCTTGTGCCCGTTCTMAGCAGCCMACRACAGCGGCGTCCGAYCGTAATGATCCTTCGAGTCGACCTCGACCTTGCCGGTCTYGAGCAGCAGCTTAACGACGGCCTCGTGCCCGTTCTCARCAGCCAACGACAGCGGCGTCCAACCGCGCTTATCCTTCGAGTCGACCTTGACCTTGCCGGTCTCGAGCAGCAGCTTGACGACGGCCTCGTGCCCGTTCTGAGCAGCCCACAACAGCGGCGTCTGACTAGATTTCCCATCCTTTACGTCTAGATCAATTGTCTCGAGCAGTAGCTTGATAATATCTTCATGCCCTTCCCCAGCAACGAATAACAGTAGTGTCCGACCGCATTAGCTATTCAGCCTAGGCAGATGCTCTTTTCTAAATGCCGTCACATAGCCACTTCTTGCTTTTAAAAGCCTCTCGTCTGCTTTTTCGTACTCTCCTAAGTCATCTAATATCATTATATGATTCCATAATCTAGTTGCTTCATCAAAATAATCTCCGAACTCTATTTTTGAAGTCTCTAGCGCTTGACTATATGTCTTTGTCAAGGTTTTATATTCTTCTTGATCTTGCGACTTTCCCTAGGGATTTTCCCAGTCCCAGACAAGTAAGAAGTCCCGCAAAAACTATATTATCGATTAGGAAGTTTCTAGCTATCCAAAACTGCCACTCCTATTTAAGGGAGTTGCCGCAATTACAATAACGGCGAAGTGATCCTTACATCGCCTGATAATCGTAGGCTTTGAAGCTCCATATAGACGGCAGATGACGTCACGCTCTTGGATGGGTTTCGCTGACTCCTGAAGGGTCCATTCTGTCTTGCCGCCTAGGCCCCAAGCTGCGTTTCTAGAGGTGATATTCACATTCTGTCTATTATCCCTTCTTACTGAGGACACTTGGCCAAGAATGCAGCCCTTGCTCTTGATCACCGCTCTCTGGCTAGAAGTTTCCACGGATACAACTTTACCAAGAACGAACTTGATAAGTTACTGGAATAGTTCTTCCCAGGAAATCTTGTAATCGGGCTGTAAACCAACCTTTTCGGGATCGTTAGAGCTCATACCAAGTAAAGCATACACCTTATCGCGGGTATTAGTAGCTTGGCGGGTATAGAACATATCTATTAACTCGGCCAAAGACCGTATCTTTAAGGAGAACCTCTCTAGCAAATTTGCTATATATTTAGATCGGAGACTAGCGCGCTCTATTAGGTAGGTAACTGAAGGGAGAGTCTGCAGTTTCGGAGAAGCCGTATAGGAGAGCTTTAGGGATTTTACTCCCAAGCAGAACGCGTATCCGTCAATAGTCGTAGAGCCACACATTATTACGACATGTCGAGCTGCGGCAACCTCCTGAAGCACCTAAAGTGATTATGTCAACGTCGTTTAGTAACTGTAGCTAAGAATTTGTTCCTTACCCAGATGCGTTGGAACCATGAGTTTTGAAGCAGGTTGAGTATTGCTTGCTGCTTTATCTCTTTCTTTGAGCGCTCCGTAAGCTCTTCATTAGCAGCAAGCTGTATATCCTCAAGTGCTCCCTTTATCTCTATTGCTTGCTCTCCGAGCCAAACAATAACACGATGTGCGTTGCTATAAATCTTTACCATAAGCTGGACTTGCTGTTTCCGCTCTTCCTTGTTGCTTTGATCAATACAAATAGCATCTACCCATATGATTCGTTCAAAGGAGTGATCTCGAAGACGTAATAGCGCAGCGTGTAGGTTTACCGTGACCTGAAACCGATTCTTATTTACGCAGATAGACAGAGTCTTGTCTGGGTCGCCCCATACGTAGGATAAAGCCTCGTACAAATGAGTTCGTGGACTTAATCTCCGTAGAGAATAGTTGCGAAGCTCGCAATGTAAAGGCGCAGCCTCGTCTTCATTTGGCAGTAGTCGAAGCAGGCGAATATTATCGCCATCTGGTGAAAGCAAAGAATATGGGTAGGAAGACATGGCACAAGATATCGCACATCAAATATTGACTTTAGACTGTTCTGATAACCTGGAAGGCGGCGAGAGAGGCCAGAAGAGTGTCCTCAAAAGTAGGGATGCCTCACTCGCAAGTGCGGGGTCGTTGGCAGCACGTGATTTTCCGCGTACCTGAGACCAGGCCTTGATCAATCGTTTGCTAGCTTTGCCGCTGTACAGTAGCAATGTCGGCTGCGCGGCCGCCACTGTATCCTCGGTGGCCAAGCCAGATTTATAGCGCGTAAGAGGTCTGCCGCACAGAGAGGCCTGTGGGAGAAGTTGATCAGGTTGCGCGTTTATGACATTCAGCCCGGCCGCTGCGCTTAGCCTCATCTTGCGCCACGTTCGAGTGTATAGCCCAATTATACATTCCCCTGCACCCAGCGCCTAGCCTATTTAGGTAAGACGCTTTGAGTATCCCTGTCTACCGAGCGGGGCTGAAACTTTCACAGTTAGTGTGAGGGGAAGCCGATTTTGTTAGCGACTGTAACAACGAACGCTAAGTCCAAGCTAAATGAAGCAAAGAGGGCATTTTGGAAGCAGGAGCGAACGCAGAGTGCCAATCTCTTCTTTGAAAGTTGGCGCATCCTATAGAGCGAATACGAAAAAAACCTCTATGAGCCGCCTAATTATCTATATAATAATCGAGTTATAGCCCGAGAGAATAAAGCAAGAATGCTATTAAGCTTTATTACTCTCCATAACTTTGCTATTATCTGTTCTCGCATTACCGAAGAATATAAAGATAAGGATGGAAATTGCAAGCTGGAAGTTTACGCTTTTCGATACGACTAATCGAGGGATACTATTACCGAGACACTCGATATTAATAACGGCGGTATAAGTAAGCTAATTAAAAAAGGATTTTCTTTAACTATTCTAGGCTTGCAACTTAAAGATTTAATCGGGCGTTTATTAGATTTAGTTAATAGCTTTAATGATGCTGCAAATATTATCGTATATTATTTTTCATTTCAAATTATTTGCATTTCTAATCTATTTCCAAATTAAAAAAAAGGTTACAAATTTATAAAATTTAGCCTAAGCCTTATTAAAATGCTGGCTTCGAGGAGAAATAATATAGAAAAGTTTGGACGAATTCGTGAAAAATCAAAAACTATCTCTTTTATTAAAAAAGCTAAAAAGAAGCTAAAATTAAAAATAAAAGAAATCGAAAATAAAAAAGATTCGATAAATAAAAACGAAAAAAAGAAGTTTATAAATTTTTTTAAATAATACTATATTATATATTTAAATTTAAACGATTTAATACGTATTAAACGCGAGGAAATCGAGTTTAGTAAAAGATTTAGGCAATTTTACGTTTTTAAGGAATTAAAGCAAATATATAAAGTTAATAAAAGAAAGAAGGAAAACGTTTTAGCAAAATATAAAAATAAATATAAAAAATAGAAAAAAGCGAAAATAAAATTAGAAAAGAAAATAAAGTAAATAAAGAAAAGCGAGAAAGCAAAGAAGGAAAAGGAATTAGTTAAACTTTTCCAATAATTTTATTTAGATTATATAATTCGTAAAGATTTTAAAAGTAAATAAATAAAAAAGACTAAAATACTTCTTTCTCTATTTAAATTAAATTTAATATATTATTAATATATTAGCGAGTTTCTATCTTTTGCATAACTAAAGTTTATAAATGGAAATTAGAAAGCTAATAATGATTTGACATTTCTTGGTTCGAGTGAATTTTGCGAGAATAAATTAGCTAAAATAGATTGCAAAAATATTAGTATTACAAATACGCTAATTATAGATCAAATATACAAATATATAAACATTACGCTTATATATTATTTCAAAGTATGGAATTGGAAAATAGTATATCGAAAATGTTTTATAATTGCATTAGATTTAAGTCGATACTAAAGATCGTACTTAATGGTCGTAAATCCCTATTTGTCCGATCTAATGCATCGTCGCCATTGGCGGGCTTTAACATTACGATAAAAGATGCTGAGGCATAGGTAATGAGATAAGAGATTATGGAACTAATTATTAAACTACTATTTTAAGCCTTGAGCATTATTAATTAAAGTAACTCTATTTATTGAATTTATTATTTAAACGCCTAAATCCAAAAGAAACCTAGAACCATTTCCAATAATGCTGCCTACAAGAATGCATTTGACCAAGGAATATTAGAATATATACTTAGCCCGGCGATAAAATTAGCGTAAGAAGTGGTAAATCCTAGTGAATATTAAATAGACGCGGTGCTAGTTACTATTTGGGATAGCTTTAAAAAAGTTGGAAAAAGATATTAATAAATAGAAATAATATTAATTATTTATATTCGACTAATTCCAAAAAACGGCGGAATATTGAAAGGAAGACTCGAGATTGAAATTATTTCTATTATAATTATAATTAAATTATTTACGCTTTCGTTTAAATTTATAGTATTGGAAAATAGAATAGCTATGCTTGATTTTATATAAGATTTCGAGTAGTTTATTATTAGAATAATATTAGAGTTTACTTCGCTATTAAATTAAATTTCTACTATTGCTTTTACTTTTAATAAATTCCCGCTTTTAGTATTCCTAAATTAAGTAAAGCTATAAATAGTCGAAAAGATAGTCACGAGTATAGCACGATATATTAATATTTCGAGAAACGAGATATTAGATTAGATTTCAAATAAAAAACATTGCATTTATTTATAAAGGCCTAAAATAGTATAGTATTAAAAGTCGAAAGTTATTTATTTAAAGAAGTAGAAAATAGTTTATTAAAATATTTATAAAAACTTTTTTTACTTTTTGGAATTCCATTTTTATATTACATTATACCGATATTTTGATTACTAATTAATTCTTCACGACGCGCTATATTACTACTTATTCTCTACGATATCGTCAAAATCAATAATTAGAATTAAAGTATAAAATAACGATAAATTAGCTAAGTTAAAAGCTACGTAGAAAAGTCAAGCTCGATTGAAACAAAATATGGCCCGCCAAGGGATAGAGAATGCAAATAAGATCCACGAAAACAAAAGCAACCTTAAGCTTAAGTTAGAAGCGAGTATATAGTAAGCAAAATTACTAGAAGAGGCGGAAGATTTGAAACGGCAACTTCAGCAAATCGAATAAAAGCTTATATAATGCTCTACCGAGAAACAAAAAGCAAAAAAGGAGGAAGAAAAATGGAAAGAAATGCTAGAGAATGCTAATACAGTGGACTTTTATGAAAAGGTCGAAGTTTCTAAAAATAACGTACGGTAATTAATCGAAGGAGGCAATAAAAGCAAAGATGTTAACTTTATAAACGCTCTCTTGGATGGAATACTATTGAAAGACTCCTCAAATCCCGTAAACCTTGTCCAAGGGATCGGGTTAAAAAATACTAAAGCTATTATTAGCTATAAATCGAGTAATAAATTTGGAAAAGCAAGCATCGTTTGCGATATTAAAATAAAATTATAGCTAATTTACAAAATTAAGAAAAATATTATAATTAGCGAGAATGTATCGGATATTATAAATAGTCGGCGTGTAAGCGAAAAGAAATTAAGTTTGTAAATAAAATAAAGTTTAAATAATATAATTTCGAGGAATTAAAAAGTTAAAAATATCGCTATATTAATTTTACTTAAATACTCGAAATATATAAAAGAATTAGTTAAACGTATCCCGAAGCTATCGGCGGAGGAAATTAAGGTATTAAAGAAAGTAAGCAAATCTATATCGAAATAGCTAAACGTATAGCTTTTCATTTAATAGAAAGAGCTATTTAATAGCAAATATATTAGTTGGAAAAGTAGATTAAAGTATAAAGCACTTTAGAGAAAGAACGGAGATTAAGTTTTACTAAATACTGTAATCCATTTTAAAAGCCGTTATAAAGACGTAAGTAGGCAGCATTTATTAAAAGAACCCGACTTTTTTAATCTTAGGTTTTCGCTAATCGATAGTCGTGCTAGTATAGAAGAAGCGAAACAGCTGGCTTCGATCGCAATTATAAAAGAGAATTCACTAGTTAAAAACTTGAACGATATTACAGAGAATGCAGCTGCCAAAGACAAAGCCGCCAAAGACAAAGCTATCGAAGACAGAGCCGCAGCGCGTGCTGAATTCAAGGCCGATTAGTGTAAAGACAGAAATATAAACCCAAAGAAATTAATAAACGAATAAAAGGGAAGTATGATGGCTGCATTCCAGACCTATTGGATACATATAAAGGCATAAGCATTTTAGAGTTAGGCTTTGGATTTCTTATTTCCTTTTAATTATATTATTTTCTTAATTATTGTAATCTAAGTTTTATTTAATTAATTCTTTATTTCTTTTCCTACTTCTTATTACTTAATTATTAATATTAATAGCTATTTTGTTTTTCTTTAAGTTTATTTCAATATTTACTTTAATTATATACTTTTTAGATTATAATACAATTTCTTTAAGGATTTAAATTAAAGTAGCTTTTTTAAAATAAAATAAAATTATATTAATAACTCGTGTAATGCTAAAATTTGCTATTGATAGGAGAAAGCGCTATTTTTAGCGCTTCGCTAATTTAAATATGCGAGAAGAATTTCTTTTGCGAGGCCGAGATATAAATATATAGTCCATTTTTTATTAATTCTCAAATATAATTAATATAAATATTACTTAAGGATATATTATTACTATAGGCGGCTTCTTTATTATCCTTGTTTTCTTTAATCTCTTTGAACCTTTTTTTTGTTTATTTAACCTTGTATTATAAACGCGACTCGTTTTCAATTAATTTTTTAAATATCTTACGTATTTATATTTTATTCGCCGCCATCGCTTTTGGAATCTATGGACTCGTGGAGATTTTCTAATTCGGCTCGTGTATATCGGCAGCAATGCATTTTGCCTCGGCTTTAAAGCAAATATTAGATAAGCTGGCTTACGAGTCGGTACCCTTTTTATAATTAACTTAGTTCCTTTATATCTGGGTCCACATCTCGGCTTTCTCGCTAACGTACTTAGCGTCTATTTGAGCACCTTCCGATATATGCACCATTCCGCTGCATTTATGTCCTCCGGTCTGGTCCTCTTCCATGCCCTCACCGTAATCATCCCCCGCATAGCTTTCGCCTTCCGTGGCACTAAGAACCGTTTTGCAATTATAGTGATTATTTGTATTATTTTTAGTTTCCTACTATTTTATTAACTTTCTTTTAGATAGTATTATCTCTTAGTCTCGCTTTAATCCTGCTTTAGCTTTTTCGCAAACGCTTTTACGAAATTTTCCTTCGATTCTATAAAATATTAGTAGTTACCGTTGCTATTATCGCTCTACTATATATCCCACTAACGCTTTTCCCTAGATTATACTTTTATATTGCTTTGGGGATATTTATAGCGATATCGATAGTTGAGGAAGTACTTTTTCTACACTATAATGTAATCTTAACGAGTAGTAAAGACAAGAAAGAACCTAGAGTTGGAGAAATCTTCAAATACTCGATTAGTAACGATAAAACTCCCGTCCAAATAATAATACTTCCCAAAAAGCTTTTGAAGATAAAAGCTAAATAATATATTAATATCCGTATATTTTCGCTTGGCTTACGCTTTTCTATATAAAATTATTTATTTGTAGTAGCATTTTGGATAGGAAAGTAATAAATATTATTGGAGCTTTTAATCGAGCCTCGAAATAGTTGGACGAAGAAGCTTCACTCGCGGGCAATTAACGCAAGCGGATAAAGCGATAGGCTAGGCCGAGTATATTTCATTAGACTATATAAAGTGTTTATTCAAGTCGATAGGTATAAATATATTTTTATAATTACCATCGATTACGGGATTATATCGTATTTGCCACTTTTGGAGCGGCTTATGCAAAGAATATTAGCTCGTGAAATTTACGCTTATCGTATTCGTTTAATTTGGAACGTTAAAAATATCGGTAAATTATAAAGTATTTATAATTTTACATTCCTATTTATAATATTATAAAGCTATATAAAGTAGTGTTCCCTCTTTTTAATTAAATTTTAATAAAAAATCGAAAACTTAAAAAAAACTATATATATTTTTATATATTTTATATAATATTTTACTAAATTTATTAATTTCTTGCAATTATACTTTACTCGAAATATTTGGCAATTATTAAATTAAGCGAAAAAGTAAAGATTTTAAACGAAAATATAAATTTTAAAAAGATTTTTAAAAATGAATTATTAGAGATTAGTAATAGAAAAATGTAAAAAAAGAAAATTATAATAGTAATAACGAAAAAAAGAATTAATAAAAAATAAAAAAAATAAAAAAAAATTATTAAATAATTTTAGAGAATTATAGAAAAATTTAATAAAAAATAAAAAAAACGAAAAAAAATTATAAAAAAATTAAATAAAAATGTTATCGAATTAAATAATTTATTTATATATATAAAAATATTTAAAATATTTATTATAAATAATATTATATATTAAAAATATAATTTTTAAATTAATAATTTAAAATATTTATATCGATAAAAATTTGAAACGAATTAAAATTAATTTTATAAACTTTTTTTAATTAGGAAATTATTTTAATAGAATTAAATTATTAATTTTTAAATTAGTTTATTAAAATTAATTAAATTAAGGAAATCGTTTTTTAATTATATATTAAACTTTTTTCCAAATAATTACTAAATCGTTATATAGAATTAAAAATAATTATATTCTATTTTTCGTTATTATAAATAAAGAAATTATATTTGAAATTATTTTAAATTTTATTTTAATTATTATTATTTTTAGAATTAGAAAATCTTTCCTTTAATAAACTAATTATTAAAACTATAATAATTCTAATATATTTGCAATTTTGCTTTATTATACTCGATAATATAATTAAACTAAAGATTGAAACTTTAGTATTACTATTCTATATTAAAATTATAAATTTAAAAAATAAAATTAATAATAAAATTAATAAATTATTATTACTATTGCTTTTTAAATTACAAAATTGGCTAAATTAGAAACAAAATATAAAAATAAAATAAAAAACTATTAAAATTAATATATTTACTTACAAATATAATTTTTATTTTATTATTTAATTATTATTATTTTATTATATTATTTAAGCCGGATTATATATTTAAATATTATCGCGCTATTTAATTTCTAAAATATTCTATACTTCTAAAACTAATATAACTTCTAGAATTAGAAGTTCTAAAACTATTTTGAGTTCTGGGAAAATAATTCCCAAAATCTTTGTAACGAATATCGATCACTAACCAAAGTATACAAAGGGTTAGGATTGCTAGATTAGGACTAGCGCCTTCCATGCTTTGTTCTGCAAACTCAAAAAAAGCGATATTAGCTTTCTTTGAGGCTTTTGCGCCTATATATTAAACAAGCTCTCCCTATATTCTTTTTTAAAAATTATTTTAATTATTCTTAAATATAATTATATAATTTGCTTTACTCGTTTCTCATATAATAACTAAGACTAACATTTATTTAATTTTTTACAAAAAACTTTAATAAATTTATTACTTCACGTATATACCAAAACTCGAAGAATTATAATTTTAGAAAAACGTTCGCAATAGTATAATTTCCCCTACGAGAGTTTATAGCGTCTAATACTAATTCCCTTACGTGAAACGATGACGTTCCCTATATTCTCCCTTCCACGAGAATCTATTTCCTTTATATAGAATTCCTTTATATTACTTATTTAAATATACAAATCCAAAATCCCTTACATGATTTTATTCCTTATATAGTTTCGACTCACGAGTTGCTAGCCTCTACATACTAAAGATTTACTTATATTATTTAATAATAAACCTTTTTTCCATATTATAAATATATCGATAAAATAGCAAGAAATAATAGCGCAAATTTTTTTATTGAAAATAACTTTATATTTTCCTTTTATATAAATAGCATAATCGATTAAACTTCCTTTTAAAATATTAAACGCTTTAGGCATTCCGATTTCCATAATATCGACGATAAGAATATGCATTTTATTGCTAGGAATATACAAAAGACCGCCATTTAAGCTACATTAGCAAATAGAGATAAATAATTTTAGCAAAAAACTTTAAACTTCGTATGCAAAACTTTTAACGATTATTAATAATTAGAAAAGTTATTCGACGAAGTCTAAAAGCTCCTTAAGTTCGCTAACATCGTTTTATAAAATAAAAATATAGTAATTTAATATTTCGAGAATAAATCTACTTTATATTTCGATTCTATTCTCTACGAAATTAAACTTCCAAAATCCGAATATTTATTATACTCTAACTCCTTTATTAAATTAAATAATGCTAAATATAATAATTAGAAAATTATTATAATAATTAAACTCGATATTAACGCTAATTACTTCCCTATTAAAAAGATTAAAATAGTATATATCAAAAGCAAAATAATTAATTTGGCCGCCAAGTAATTATAAATTAGATTCCAAATATAATGAATATCGGTCACCAAGGCATACAAAGGATTAGGATTGCCAGATTAGGACTAGCGCCTTCCATGCTTTGTCCTGCAGGCTCAAAGGAAGCGATACTAGC
>QYAJ01000406.1:0-14204 GCA_003988865.1 Phialocephala sp. D728
TGTGGTGGGGTGAGAATTCATTTTACTTCTGTACAGYATTCTACAGTTCTTACGAGAACTGTCCCCTTTCAGGGATTTGGCTTGGGCCGAGACTTGGACTTAGTCAAGCAGGGATATTTTGTAGATAAAAGGGGTCTTCCCCTCTCTCTGAAGCATATGGGCAGCTTTGGCAGTATGAACACAGACGATTGATTCCTGATTATTGTGCCTCCTCGCCATTGAGAGAGCTCCTGACTAATACTGACGATTACTGATTATTACCATATTACGATTTTACGGCCTTCTTCGTTTATATTCACATACTGAGAGTTACGGACCGGTATTCGTTTCCTGCCTTAGGAGACAGATGACCTACGGTTGGGCCCTTTACACTTTGGAGACCTCGCCCTTCGACAATAGCACTCGACTACGTACGAGCCTCGTTATTTATTTAATCGTTCGCTAATATTGAATTTATACTTCGAATTAAATTTAATAATTAATAAGTAATTTAATAATTGCCCGATTAGGCTAATTTTTATAAATTAGCTTAATATACTATATATAAGCTAGTTTTGATTAGATAAAATAAAATGGATTATATAAAAATATATAATTGAAATCGCGAGATTTCGAAAAAGCGAGATAAATCCGATTTCAAATTACTACATTATAAATTACTTAACCAAGGATTAATTTTATATACGATAGTTATAATCGTACGATATAACGTTACTAGTAATTTGATTATTAGCTATTGCTTTGAAATTAAACTAGTAATTAACTATTGCTTGGAAATCAAATTAGTAAAATTATTAATTATATAAAATAGCTAAAATGGAATAGAATTAAATTATAAATTATAAATAAATTATTAATTTCAGTATTTATATATATTTAGAATATTTGAGCTTCGAATAAGTAATAAATAAATTATAAGAATTAAAATTTATACGAATTAGTTTTATCGTAAAGCGCTATCACGGTCACGTGCCGGGCCCGTGCGCCCCTTAATGCATTCCATTAACTAGTTTAGTAGAATCGAGTTACGGCTTAAATTATTTTATTTTTTTAAAATTTAATAATTAAATTATTTTAAACTATTACTTTTCGATTAAATTATATATAATTTTTTATAAATTTAAATTTTTACTAGAATTAGCACGGTAATTATTACTTTCGTTTTATAAATCTAGAATCGAAAAAAATATTATATTTATTAAAAATCTCGATCGTGTATTTAATACTCGAAATTTTTTTTAAAAAAACTCTCGAAAACTTTCTAATTAAAATATATTTATAAAAAACAAATAAAGTAAATTATATAATTATATTCAAGAATAATTAAAATAATCTCTAAAAAAGGATATAGAGAAAGCTTATTTAATATATAAGTGCAAAAGCTTCAAAAGAAACTAATATCGCTTTTTTTAAGTTTGCAAAACAAAGCATGGAAGGCGCTAATCCTAATTTAGCAATCCTAATCCTTTGTATACTTTAGTAATCGATATTCGTTATAATACTTCCTTTTTTGAAATCCTAGGTCACTTGATCTAAATTACGATCTAGAAAAGTAGCGGCTTGAAAAAGTTATAATTTGAAATATAAAACTAATTTTCGAGAATCCCGAAAATTAATCTAAATTTTAAAATATTAAAAAATAATAAAAATAATATAATAAAAATATTGCGATATAAATACGGTATAGGGACGGAATAGGCACGTGCTTCGCTTATATTTAGTCGTCCTTTCTAATTTAATAAAAATGCATCTTTTTTACAACTACTACAACGCAAAATTAAATTATTATAATAAATAGTAATAATACTTTAAACGTTTATAAAACGATTAAATCAAGGAACTTTCCATTTTTAAAATAATTTCTACTATATCGATCGAAAAATCGTCGAAAACCCGACGTTATTTCGATTTTACGACTTTATAATATATAATCGGGCTAATAACGTAGCAACTAATACTAAACGTTTACATTATTTTCGTATATTAACTATACACTTTTCGAAAAATAAAGTATCGTTCGACTAGTAGAATTTAAATTATCGACGATATTATCGATAAAGTTATTACTAAATATTTACAATTAGTAAAGACGTTTCTAAAACGGGAAACGAGGAGTCGATTAGCATCGAAATTAGCACTATCTACAAACGGCGTAACCCAAATACTATAGCTATTCCCTGCTAATTGGGCTATAGACAAAGCCGCTTTTGAAGTAGATATATAATAATTCGTTATTTTTTTCGATTAATACTACCCAAAAATAAAATTGGAAAAAAACGGCGAATCGTTCGAATTGGGAAAAAGCAGCTAAAGTAATAGGTAATTCTCTTTGCTACATAGCGACGCTATAAAGGAGGTAGATAGAAATATGCCGAAGGTATAGAACAACGGCGAGTTTACGGCAAAGCTACTTTTTCTATCACAAAAAATGGCTAGCGAAATAGCAATATTTATAGCAATTACTTTCGAGGATAGAGACAAACGGAGACAAAATCGTAGACCCTCAGCGATACCGGGAGAATAAAGTAATAACGAAAAAAGCTTGAATTTAAAAGGCAATAATAGCAACCCAAATTTTATACTATTCAATGAAGTCGGAAACGGAAATGCAGCAGCGACGAGCTTACTATAGCCGAATTAAATAAACGCCGACGAAATATTATTATAATAGAATTTAAAAAATATAGGGTTTTTCTAATTTAATAGCGAAAACGATAATAATTATATTTACTAAGGAAAAGCGACGATTTAAAAAAACGTATACCTTTTTATCGATGCTTTCTAATTTAACGCATTAGCAAAAAAAAAGAGTATTATTCGATCGAATCTATAAGTATATTTATAAAGCGTTATATAAAGGTAGTATATCGAAGAAATCGAGGATATAACGAGGTTAGCTTTCCGTTTCGCGCCCGAAGAAGTATAATTATAGGCTAAGCATTTGGTCGAGAGATTTAAGGATTCCATCCTGGCAGCGATCACAAAATTTAACGTAGAAGCGTATACTTTAAACGATTCGCTAGCGGGACGAGACGTAAAAGCATATACTATAACGATTATAAGATATGCCAAGGCCGTAGATATAGAGAAGCTTTATTAATAATTAGCGTATATATATAATAATTTGGACGAAGAACTACGTCCTTTTATTTCCGTTTTTTAAAAAAGAATAGCGATCTTTATTTGGCTTAAGGAACTAGCGTTGAAATAGGAATTATGGCAGGCTATGTTGCATAAGCGTGCCTAAACGGCTTCGGCGACAAGGCAAAGCCAAATACTCCCACAATATGATAATAGAGGTAACGACTCCAAAGGAAGTTCGAGATTCGATACACGAATAGCTTTATCGGCGCCTTATAGTTTTAATTTCGGATTCCGACCCTTCTACTTTAAACCACAATGGCAATCGCGGCTACTATGGCAGCCTAAGCCATAATGGCAATCTAAGCCACATTAGCAAAAAAATAATGCTAATCAAGCCTAAAACTAAAATGCAACGAAATCATTACCACTATCGAAACCTCGCTATCTCCTAACTATAACGTTTGCAAACGAAAAGGAAAATTTAAAGCGAGAATAAAATCGCTTTAAAAATAAATATTTTAAATTAAAATATAATAGATAAAAGTTTAAACGTTATCGGCACTATAACGGTACAAACTATATATTCGATTATATAAATATCTCGAAGAATTATAAAGCGAAATACGAGAAGAAGTTATAAAAAAACGAATATATTATCGCGGAAAAGTTCACGTTTTCGAACTTTCCCGAGAACGACGCCGGATTATAAAACGACTATCTTTTAGCAATATTTAATAAAATAAAGTCGTCGATTTATAGCAAATATAGCGAGATATTTTAATTACAAATAAAAATATTTAAACACGTTTATGCGAATATTTATAAAAGCCCTAAGATGGATTCACTCCCGATTCGTAATGTAAAAATAAAAATAATCGAAGCTCAACTTTGGACCCACTAATTACTAGCTAAAAAGATTAGCTATATATATATAAAATTAGAAATCAAGCTCCAAATAAACGATACCTTAATATTAAGCTATATAAATATCGGCTGCACTCGCCCACTAATCGATAAAAACTAGCTATCCGATTACTTTAACGTAATATATAATAATTTGCAAAAAACAACGTTTAAAAAACTTATTAATTTTGTAACGTTATCCAAATAAACTACCTTTCCTATATTTATCCCAAAAATAATCGATAAAAAAAACTATTTAAACAAAATTATAATTACTATTTAAATAATAAATTAGCTCGAACCGGAATTGCTACTAAAAACCGAGTTTTTATAAGCAGCGATAATAGTAATTAACTACGAAAACTCGACGCTAACGCTACAAGCTTATAATGACTTTATAGCGATAATAATAGTCTTTAATAAATAACTAAAGATACTTTGCAAAGTCGTCGCGGCGGTGAAAATAATTATTCTACCAAAATCTAGAGCTATCGTACCTATTAAATACGTAATAATCCCACGTAATAAAATATACTTTTTCGAAGCATTATATATAAAAGCAAAAAACTTTATCCTTAACTATATAAATTTTATTAATATTATAAACGATTTTAATATAGCAAAAACGATATACTCGAAAACGAAATTAAAATATATTAACGAACTCGATAAAAAAAAAGCTTATATAAACCTCGAATATAATATCGAAACGGAAAATAATATCGAAACGGAAAAAAAAAGGAAATATAAACTAAAAAATAACGATTTATAATATTAAAACTTGCAATATAACTTTAATATTAATAAATCGTAAAATATTCCCGAAATTATTTATAATAATAAAGTGCATATATATAATATCGACCCAAAAGCGGCAAGCATGCTATACGATATAATAATATAATTTTAAGATTATTAAACGAATCGAAAATTAATAAATATATTTAAAAAGAAATATATAAGGATACTACTCGTCGAAAAATAGTAAAACAAAAGAATCGCTTCGAAGGCATTTCTACTCGATATTAAAAATAAAGTTATTATAAATAAAATCTTTAATAATTTATAAAAACGAAATAAAATAAAATATATAAATAAATTAATCCCTTTTATTTCGCCGATATTTATAATAATAAAGGAACGTCCAATTATTAATTTACAAATATTAAATAAATTTGCCGTCCCAAATATATATCTAATACTATTGCAATTAAAATTAATTAACGCACTTTATAGCAAAAAAGCGATTATCGTTATAAACGACTCGTAATTCTTTTACTAATTTTTAATTGCAAAAGAATATCGAAACCGCTTTACAATAGTTAATTATAAAAGTTTAAAACGATCGAAAATTATTTTAATAAAATTTCGAAATTCGATTTAATATATATAAAAATATATAAATACAAAATTAAAACTTTTTCGAAATTTTGCAAAAAACTTTATCGACGATATTATCGTTTTTTTAAATATAATAAAACTCTATTTTATTTATTTGCGAAAAATTCTCGAATTATTTTATTAATTATATTTATTTTTATTAATAAAGAAATTTTTTATTAATTACTTTTCGATTCGATTATTAAAATATATAGTAAACGCTTTTGGGATATCGATAATAAAAGATCGTATAACGACGTTTCAAAAAATCTTTTTCTTTATAATTTTAAAGGAACTCGAATAATATATTAAAATAACGAAATAGTTATAGCTATATTTTCTAAGCTATGCTTACGTAGTAAAACTTTTGTAATAACGAAAAACCGAGTTACTAAAAATAAAACGAGAAATTAAAGTAATAAAAAAAAAACGTAAAGAATATATTGCAAAAATAATGTATAAACTAATGTAAAAAAAATTAACGATATTCTAATTTTTGCAAATAATGCTTATAGAACCTCGTTTCCTTACCCATTTTAGGCTAAAGCGGGTGCTATTCTTTAACCTCGATACATTAGCAAAACGAAGATTCTCGATTATAGCCTTCCATTTAGCATCGAAAATAGTACTGCCAAATATTTTCGCGAAATTAATAGCGGATCGTATATAATCGGTTTTATTTATAAATAAACTTTTTAGCTTAATAAAATTAAAGTATTATACCATGGAACTCGAGGTAGTTTGCTTAGTTTGGGCATATCGCAAACTACGACCTATAGTATAATCTAGCTAGCATTCTATTATAATCCTCACGAATCATGCAACTATAAAAGGCGTTTATAATAGAATAAATTTAAATACTTTCGACGTTTCGAAAGCGAATATGCAATTAGTCTATGCCTCGATATATTTTTTATAATTTAATCTCAATATATAATATTATCCAAATCGATTTAATATCGTTCCCGACGCACTTTCGAAATTGAAAACGAACGAGCCTACGAATATTTTAATAAATAATAAATTAAAATATATTATATTCTCGATCGAAGTAATTATAAAAGACAAATTTAAAGCTCGTTTTTTAAATAATTTATAAATAAACTTTAAATTCGCTAGGACTTTAAATATACTTAATTTCGACAAAAAGTAAACATTTTTAAAAAAACTAAAAAAAAACGATTTAATATCGTTTTAAATTATTGGAAGTATCAGCTTTGAGGCTGGAGCACGTGCCCTCCGGGCACATGATCCCAGCCTCCCCCATAGATTAATATAAAGAAGGAGAAGGGAGTTTTGCTCCCTTCTTCCTTCTTTTATACACACATACACACAAAACACATATACACACACATATATAATAAATGCATATTACGTATTACAATAGGTTATAAACTCTTTTTCGTATAAAACTTACTTTTAAATTTATCAATATATCGATAAATCCTTTCGATTTCATCGACATTTTCATTTCGACTTTTATTTGATCGATACTTTATAATTCGATAAAACTAAGTCTTATTTCTTATATATATATCGTTATTAACTACTATAGTACGAGGCAATCGTTAGTTATATTTTTCTCGAGAACTAATAAAATAACGACGAATTAAATCGGCAACTATATCTCGTGGTTTTTTACGATTTTATCTCGACTATTTATCGTTCGATTGCCTCTATATCCAAAGCCTAGGCCTACATCGCTTCTAGCACTTTTATCGTAGCGAATTAATATTGTATTTTATTTGCAAATTAGCCGAAATATTAAATACGATCGTTTATATAAAGTTTACACTTCCAAATCCTATTTCTCGGCCTTTATTTTTATTCAAATTATATTTCTTCGGTCTTTTTCCCTTTTAAGGCTTTTTATCTGTATAGTGAGTTAGGGGAGAGTTCCTAACCATCCGGCTCCAGGGGAGACCCGTTAGCCTAGTTACGGGGGCCCTTAGTGCTAAGTGCCGATCCCTTGGGCGGTAGCCGCCATAGCCTTTCTTCCGAAAAGCATCGCGAACTGCGATCCTTCTAAGCTATTGCAGCCAGGGGAGAAGCTTACGCGGCTGCAATCACCGGTGGCGGCTCGTATTCGCGGCTTTCCTTGCCCATTATTTTTTATGGTTTTATTCGTTTACCTACGGCCTGCGGCTTTTGCTTTCCGCGATCGTCGCTTATAGTATTTCACCGGTTTAAAACTTTAAATAAATGTCTCGGCCTTACTATACGTTCGGTAAAAGCTTTAGATTATCGTGAAAACTTTGCTTTGCAGATATTATCGTAAGACTTACGGCTGCGAGATGTTTTTTTAAATGCCGAATTTAGCTATTGCTATGGATACTACTATTTACTACGGTAATGTTAATAGTGACGATAAAGCTAATAATAGTAAGGTTTCGAGGAGTATAAGACCCGTGAGATTTTACCGTTAATTTAGTACGAACTATTTTACCGAAAATACATTCCTCGCTTTCGAATAGTCTTAGCCGAACTATTATTTTTTATAGCGTAATTTTGATTAATGGTTTCACTACTTGGAAGCTACTTTACGAGACTTCTTTCGCACTTTTAATGGTTTATTAGATTAAGACTATTAATCGTTTATTTTTAAGGCCCTCGGGAGTATTATTTTACTTTTTTAAATAAATTTCTAAAAGAGTTATTTCTCTATTGTAAGCTTTATAAACTTTTTTAGTTTTATTATACGCTTACTACGTTTAAATATAGAGATTTAAATTATTATACCTATTTACATCTACGATCCTACGAACGAATCTATTTTTATAGCACGATCTATATCGAGTAATTTATTTAGTATATTATCGAGTGCTTTTTCTCTTTTATTTTAAATTACACGAATCGCGGATATCGTATAATTTACTAATATACATTAATTTTGGGAGATAGCATTACGCATTTTAGTACTAATCGGTGATTTACTATTTAATCACTTTCTCGAACGGTATATATAGACTTTCGGAGACTATCGCGCAATAAATATCGATCGTGAAGCCGATTCTACGACATACTTCGAGCCTAAGGCCGATTCTATTATATATTTCGAATTTGAGTTCGATTCGAGTTCTTTTCGTTTTTCTATTCGTCGAATACTTGTATTTTACAATTTTTCTTTTTTTTAAGACTTCGTTAAAGTCTTTATATAATTATTACGCCGTTTTAGATCTCGAAGAAATTGTAAACTTCGTAATCGCTTATATTTTTCTCGTTTCTTTTTCGTCGACATTATATTTATTTTTTTATAATATCGGACGAGAAGATAGTTTCCTCGATAATCGGCTTAAGTTTTATTTTAATTCTTTCGAATAACGGTTTAAATTAATTCGATTTTAAGCATCGGACGATGGAAGTATTTATAATTAACGAGTATGCTTCGGTCCTCGATCTCGCACGAGAGCCTATATCTCCATCGAAATCGCTAGCTTTACGGATAAATCTTGCTTTTATCGCCGCTTAAACGATAGTATACTAAGCATTAATAGTAGAATAGAAAACGAAGCGTACGGCGTACGAGAGAGACTTTATTTTATAGGAGAATAAGTAAGCGAAGGCGTGTAAAGCGATCGAATTAAAATTTGGATATTTAAACTACTACAAAGTCCAAAAAAAGATTTGTGCTTTTAGTATACTCGATACTTTTGCTTTTTATCGTTTTGCCGATACTAGAAAGCTTATCGAGTTTACTTTAAAATTTTACTTTATTTTTTTAGCAAATTATAAAAATATTACGAATTTCGCCGATTAATTAAAATAGACGAATAACGAGTTATAGTAATTATATTCCTTTCTCGATTTTTTTAACGTTTAATTTATTCTACGATTCTTTAATAGTCTAAGCTTTGCCTTCGACATCTTCATCGCTATTACGATTTAAACGTGCAATTTTATCGAAGAAGTTGGCAAGCTAACTATTAGCTTCGAGACGATCGTTTAAATTACGTACGCGAAGGAAATCCGTTAATTTTTATTCGCAAGCGGTGCCGGACAAGCTTTAATTGCTTACGGACGTTATAATCGGTTAAATACTTCGAAAGAAATTTGTATATATTATAAAAAGCTTTACTATTAAAAATCACGGTATTTTATTAAATACCTTTATTTTAAAAAAGAATTCGACGAGAATCGCCGCCGTAATAAACGTAAGCGGATCGATGGAAATAGAGAAAAAGACTCGAAAAAGCTACGATACTTGGTAAAGGCTTTTACGCCTTTTCCAAGGGAGACTATTATAAATATTAGAGTAGTTATAATTAATTATAATCTTCTCGCGATTAACGAACGAATTACCGAATAAACGGCTTTATTTGCGGCTTCGTATACGGCTCCCTTTACGGACCTTGCTTTCTTTACTCGTTTTAAACTAAACCTACGGCATAAATAAGCCTTAAACACCGGCTGTACGAACCATTCAACGGGTGCAAAAAACTATTTTATAGACTTAAAACTCGGTAACTTTAGCGATTACAATGGAGTGGATAGCGTGGTTAAATATAAAAATATAAAAACGGTCTAAATTCCTATTTCTAGTTTTAATAGTATCGCGGCTATATTTACTTTAAATAATATTAAATACTGCTTTATAATAGGGCCGTTTAATTTTATTTCGATTTTACAGCTATTTTTAAAGAATATATACTCTATAATAACGAAGAATTCGATCTCGTGGAAGATAAACGGCTATACGATTAATGCTTTCGCGAAACACAAACTTTAGCTATTAGATCGTTCGTCTAAATAACTTCTTTCTATCGCTTCTTTTATTATTTCTTCCGTCGTACGAACTATTTATTTTTTTAGCGTCTTTGCTATTTCTACTACTTCTAGCACTTTTTTATCGTCCTTTTCCCCTTTTTCTACTAACGTATTTATCACTTCTACGCTCGCTTACAACTTAGTTTTTACTTTACGTCTTCTTTTCTTCGGCGATTACGTTTTACCGACTATTTTTCGCTTTTGTTACAAACGTCCTAAGCATGCATTTCGAGCCTATATTATCGATCGAAATAAATTACTTTAATATAATCGTTTCGAATATTTAAAAAAGTAAACTTTATTAAAACTAATTATTTTTACGAATAATATCGACTTTAAAGAAGTTTAAACTAAAGATTTATATATATATAACTCGTACTTAATTTAAAAAGGTAAACAATAGTTATATAACTATAAAATTAAACTTAGTGAAAATTCTTTTAAATTTATCTATTTCAATATTATCGATTCGATATTCGTAAAAAGCTACGACGATAGTCGCTATTTTGTAATCTTCGAGTGTGATAAAACGAAATTTGCCGTGATATATTTTATTAAAGCTAAAAGTAAAGTTACGGACTATTTTATATATTTTAATAAACATTTTAGCCGTTCGAAAAAGGATTGGATCGTTAAACGGCTATATAATAATAACGAAAGCGAATATATCGCCGATCGGCTTTAAAAATATATATTTAAATAAAGTATTTTATAAAAGTTTACCGAGCCGTATACTTTAGAAATAAACGGACTAGCGGAACGGCTAGGATAGACTATTTAGCAAAAGGCTTTACTTTTTTTAAACTACGCCGATCTTAACTTTAAATATTAGCCCGAAACTATACGGTATACGATTTATTTTTACGTTCGCAATCTATATTTAGCTACGAATCGAATCTCGTACAAGGAAATTTATAGACGAAGACTACGGTATTCCTATATAAAAGTTTTTAAATTCGTAATTTACTATAATAACTCGAGGAAATTTAAAAAACTTCGTAACGTTATTATTCATGGAATTCTCGTAAGTTATAAAAGCGATACTTTTTGCCGTATACTTAAATTAAACGATAGAATCGTTCGTGAAAAAGCGATTAAAGCGATTAAAAAGCTTATATAAAAGAAATTCGATTTTAAGAACTTAACTTTCGATAAAAATAATTTAAATTACGATTTTTACTCGAATTCTTTTAAATAATTCGTTTCTATTATTTATAAATAGCAAATCTTTTAACGAATATCGATTTCGATATTTTTATTAAATTTATTAAAATTTATAAAGCGTCCGCAAGCTAAAGACTAATTTATCTCTTAAACTAAATCGATAGTTTAAAAGTTATTATTACCGTTACTTTAAAGTTTTAGCTTTTAAAACTATTTAAATTTAATTTCTACGATGTTAAATTAACTTATTTTTATTAAATTTATATATATTACAATTCCACTCGTAAATATTAACTCACTATTAATTAAGCCGTAAACCTCTATACGAATCTCTCCGCAAATTAAAGATTTACTATCTCTTTACGTTATTTCACGAATAAGCCGTTCCTTTATAATCGATTCAAATCCTTCTCTCAATTTGGATCACGAAGCTAATTAGTTTGACGGTCCGATATCGCGAGAATTTTACTATTGCGCTATTAAGTCGAAATAAATTTAGAAACGAAAGTACGATTCGGATTTTAACGATAACGAGGACTTTTACAATACCTCTTCGCTATCGTCGCCTCGCTAACTATTCGTAAACGAAAATGAAAAGTTCGTAAACGAATTTATACCCGTAGTATCGAACGAGCACTATTTTAACGACGAACTTAAAGCTATACTACGCGATCGATACTTATCTTTATAATACGAAACTTCTCTCGAAGTTCACGAAAATACATCGTTCGAATTTACTATAAACGAAACTCTTTTCTATAATTACTTTCAACGGCTAAACGATAACTCTCCCGATTCTTTACACGAAAACGTAATCTTACTTTACTTTTTCCTTATTTATATTTTCTCGTTTAATAATTTTTTATTATTTACTTTTCTAAGCCACGCTAGTCCTATAAAGCCTTTTAAATCTAAAACTCTTAAAAAAGCTATGAAATGCCCGCAATAAAAACATTAAAAGGCAGCGATCCTCGACGAGTATAATTTCTTTATAGAAAACGAGACGTGGACCTCGAACGCTATATCGAACGGCCGTAAATCCTTTACAAGTAAATAAGTATTTAAAATTAAAAAAAGAGTTATAAAAAAAATCTTATAGTACAAAGCTCGTTAAATAATTCGTGGATTTAAATAGTAATACAGACTAGATTTTAATGAAACCTTTGCTTTCGTAATTAAGCCGATAAACTATAAAGCGATCTTCGCTTTCGCCGTCGCGTACAATTAAAAATTAAAATAAATAGATATCAAGACCGCTTTCTTATACGGACGAATAAAAAAGAAGATATAAATTAAATTGCCTATAGGATATAATATTATCGGCATCGCACGATTAAACAAAGCCCTTTACAATCTAAAATAGTCTCCACGAGTATAGTATAATACACTTGCCACGTTCTTTTCCGAACTCGGTTTCTATTCGTTAGACGCGAATTCGTCGATGTTTTGCCGGGATAATATTATTCTCGCTATTTATATAAATAATTTACTAATAGCCGATGACTCTAAGCAAAATATCGACGTCCTTAAGGCTTAATTAAATTAACGATTCCAAATAACGGACTTAGAGGCCTGCCACTTCTATCTCGGTATAGAAGTTATCTGGGACCGTCCGCGAAGGACTCTACGGCTCTCCCAAAAAGCTTACCTCTGCAAAGTCCTTGAGGACCACGGCATAGCAGACTGTTACCCGATAATTACGCCTATGAAGACCCATAACAAGCTACGGGCGGCCCCCACGGACTACGAAGCCGATAAAGCCTTCCGTAGAGAGTACCAGTCTGCAGTAGGCTCTTTTATATACGCAATGCTCGGCACACGGTCGGACTTGGCCTTCTCGGTCTCTATGGTTTCGCAGTACGCTTCAAACCCCATCGACGCTTATATATCCGCGATAAAACGTATCTTTCGGTACTTTAAACAGACTTTATATATAGGTTTTGTTTTCTATAGCTTAATTTAATCGCTAAACGGATATACGGATTTTAGTTTGGCGGATAACTTAAACACTCGTCGGTCCACTTCCGGCTACGTCTTCTCGCTCGGCTCGGCTGCTATCTCCTAGTCCTTTAAACGCTAGGCTACTATCTCTCTCTCGTCGTGTGAAGTCGAATACATCGGATAAACGAATACTACTAAGGAAGCTATTTGGTTGCAGGGTTTTTTAGCGTCTATTTACCTCGGACTTGACGATGGAAAGAATGCTATTATTATCTACGGTAATAATTAAGGGGCTATTGCCCTAGCTAAAAACCTATAGTTCCACGCACGAACTAAGCATATTGAGACGCACCACTACTTCGTCCGTAAGAAAATAGCCGACGGTACGGTAAAATTGTAGTACGTATATACGTCTAAGCAGACTGCCGACGGATTAACGAAGCCCCTTCCCCGAGACGCCTTTGAGGCCTTTAAAGCTGCTATAGAAATCGAATAGATAGTGGAATGTCCGAGTACGAAAGGGAGATAGTATTCTTACAGTCATTTACAGCGTCTACCGCTTATTTACCGCCCTACGGACATTCTATTCGAATGCTTTAGTTTCTATTAGCTAGTTTAGGCCTATTTGTCCGAGTACCTTTTGTATTAGCTGGCGCTTGTATCTTCGGGTTATCTATTTATCCGCCTGCCGGCTACTTTCCTTACTTACCCACCATTCTTCCTCAAACCGTCATTTTTCCCTTATAGGGTTTTTGGCTAAGGTTTACTAAAGGTGCGGCATTACGTATACAGGGGCTAGTCTCCATTCTTGTATTTAGCTAGTACTTAATCTGTGGGAGCACTTACTCTATAGGAGCGTACTTACCTTATGGGAGTCGCTGATATGGGAGTGTTGGAAGTGTCAGCTTTGAGGCTGGAGCACGTGCCCTCCGGGCACGTGATCCCAGCCTCCCCCATAGATTAGTATA
>QYAJ01000407.1:0-14183 GCA_003988865.1 Phialocephala sp. D728
GCGGCACGGGTGGGTATGGGCACCCATTTGGCAAAATAAACTACCCATGGGTGGGTAGGGTAATGGGTACAGTTTTGAGAGGTCTACCCACTATAGCCACGGGTACTAACAGCATACTCGGCACGTGTATTTCAGTCACGTGTATACCTAATTTAGCTAGATAATTGCCTAATTAGGACTACACTTGCCTTTCCTAGCTCCACTAAAGCTAGTCTAGCCAATAAGAAGAGCTTATTTCACGTGATAGAGTAACCCGCGGATATCCTACGTTTTTTTAAGACTGCCCTCCCCACCCAACGGTTAATAAAATATGAATTACCCTCCCTATGGACACCCACCCATGTGGATATCCTTGGTCAGCCGCAACCCGTGCCGCACTCTAGGAGCCAGCGACAATGATTTGGCCGATCGACCAGCTCATTTGCAGAGTAGCCGTGGTGGCACCTCGAAGGACGAGAGGAACAACCTCGCTGGCATAGGCGGGCGAGTTCGCAATGAACAATCCCCACGGGACACCTTCCAGCGCTTGTCCGACTGTAAGGACGGCGAGTGAGTCGGCCTGAGTGGATGTGAAGTCAGGCGATAAGCTCAACAAGTGCAACGGGGCAGGAGTATAGCTACTCACAAAGAAGGAAATGAAAATGGTTGCGTTTATCAGAATCAGGCCCAAGATGGTCGTCTAGCGGTAGCCGAGACGGTTGGTGATGGGTCCAGCCAAGAAAACACCGATAAAAGCACCGCATTGACCGGATTGGAAGAGAGCACTCTGCTAGCGGGTTGGAATGGTCCACCTAAATCACTCGACGAAGACACCGTACTTCTGTTGGAAAGTGGGAAGGGCGACAAAGTTCCCGTTTAGAAACATGTCGAACGCCTCCATGACCTGGTGGGCATCAGCAGTTGTTCCGCACAAAAAAAAGAGTCGAATTTGCGCAATTCAAGATCAGGGTTGGGGGGGTGAATGTTGGCCCAAATGCTAGGAAAGAGACCCACATGATGAACGCCCACATGCACGCCCAGGGGTGGAGCTTGAACGCCGTCCACATACCCATCTCATGTTCGAGGTTCTCGCCATCGATGGCATCGCTCATAAGAGTCGGATCGATCTTGATCTCGGAATAACTATGATGATTGTCGGCCTTGTCGACCTGATCGACCTGATCGAGCTGGTGCACCTCACCCTTTGTCTCGGTGATACCTGTCGACATTTTGGATTGGTCGCCCTGTCACCCAGTCGATGCGAAGAGAATAGCAAACAAACCCAGAGAAAGCAAGGCGAGTTGGCGTCTTATAGCGGATAACCCTCTCCTTTGATCCAGGCCCCAGCAACAGCCTGTCCAGCTGCATTGGCATATCTTTTACTAAATCTGCAGCTAGACATAGATGCGCACTTCACTTCCAGGTTTGAACCGTTCCAATGGTGTATGCATGATACGTGGATTAACTCGTATACAACCGGGGAGCGCGTTCCTTGATACCCAGGACAGCGTAGCGTAGCACCCAATCGACTTTTCGCTGTAATGCAGTCCGCGCTGAGGATTTATTTGTGATTTCGTATTGCGTTTTAAAGAGGACATACAATATTACCCCTCAATCACCCAAGGGCGGCTTAAAAAGTACCTCTCCGTATCTTCAGCGGGCTTACTAACCGAGACATATTCGTAAGCTGCTTTTAGGGAGTAAAAGTGGCAATTTTAAGTCGTTCAGATAGTGAATTTATGTAGAAGGACGTTGGAATCATCCCCACTGAGGTTACGTTCGGTCCATTGTGGCGCGAACGTAGCACTGGTGCGTTTAGCACGGTTGGGACAGACAATGCGGGGTAAACGGGAGGCGGGGTTGGCTTGCGCCTTTCTTCGGTTTCACGACCGGTAGGCTGGTTTTCAACGGTCCGGCTTGAAACTAGATCCATAGGATTAGCTCGCTTGCCAGTATAAAAGTATAAAGCTTATAGAGAAGAGCCAAGGCATGTATTGAAGTTATTCACATTCTGGAACGGCTCACACGTCGTGCTTTCGGCTTTGCTCTGGCTTGCGCCTCGGTTTCTAAGTGGAGGAACTATTTGACGTCCCTGCCTAGGGTCATCGCAGGTGTGCACAGGTGGTAAATAAAGGCTCGAATAAGACCTGGCTCAAGAACGTTTCTATTGGCGCGCCAATAGCAAGTCGGGAAATCTGATTAGGACAGAGAGAGAACGTAGAATCTGTCTGGGATCAAGCTAGCCGTAAAGGGTTAATGTCACATAATATATGGGTCAAAAATAACATCATGGAGAGTTGGAACTGAAGCTGATTTCGACGTTTACTGTGCTCATTGGAAGATGTGTGGAAAGTGTCGGCGGAGGGGGGATTCGTCACTCTCACCTAAAATGCCAAGCGATGTTGGGAAAGCGATGGCTAAGAAAGTCACAGTGGGAAATCGCAACTGCCTTCATATAATTTTGCCGCATAGCAGATCAAGCTTACCTTAAATCATTTTTCTTGCTCCGCTTCCTGGTCACTTGCCTTATAACCCATGTCGTGTGTAATAAACAGCTAGTCTTCTTGGAAGTAACTAAATAAAAGGGGTTTTGACAGGCGCTTTTGAATGCAAAGAAAGATGAATTGATTATAGAAGCAAGAGTCCATAGTGGGTGGAGCCCTTATATAGTAAATTCAGGAGCAGGGGGCTGAAGCAAGTGATCTACAGACAACGATTTACAACATGGCCGGTATTGAAATGCTGGCTCACGACAACCACGATTGAAACATTTTTGCTAAAAGCATGACTTAACCATTCAGGACTAATAAATATAAAGGAACAAGTCTTGAAGGTCTACAGTGTACTCTCAGGATTGCTATTGCAAGAGGGCATATCCTCAAGATAAGACGAAAAGTGTAACAAAAATAACATGATTTGTGATATATTTCCCTCTAAACTTGATTCTGAACGCTGCGATTCCCATTTGAAAATATTCGAGCTGCGGTCTAGCGTTCCAAATGAACAAATATGCTAGAGTAAGCAGCATAGCAGAGATAAAGTGCTGCTTTCCACCAATTTCGTTCCGCAATCCGAAAGGGTGTGTGAAGTTTAAATTAGATGAAAATGGAATACATCCTTGACACAGGGAAACCTAATAGTCAATCTAAGAGCGATGAACTTGGCTTTTAGTATTACTTCAAAGGTTGTGAGTCTTTTTGTACCATAACTTGTTGTTTTGAATAGCATTGCTTCAGCGTGACGTCTTTGACATCTCGTTTGAAACGACGAACTACAATTCACGTGAACAAAAATTTCCATACACATTCACTTTTGGAAGCAAAATAAAGATGAGTAAAATTAGTCGCAAGCGCCATTCGATCTTTAACTTTCAAATTTGGCGCCATTCGCCAACCTTCGCCTCCAAGACCCCCGAAACCTGGAGAACTTCGCAATTGGAGAGTTTCTTCGACCTCTACCACCTTTTCTCTCATCTACAACATCGAAATACTATTCCAAACACAACCACGCCTTTGCTGTCTTGTACTCTTTGTACCTGGTTGATAGCTTCGGAGAAGTGGGCACTGACTCGAAGGCACAATGCCGTCTGAAACACTCGCCCTGTGCAACGTATATCCTACCTTATACATTTGCTATTCACAGCTGACAGAAGTCCTGCAGATGATGGAGCCAGCCCCATCGGCACCAATTACACCCAAAAAGAATCCTGCGCTGGCAGAAGAGCTTACACCAGCGGAAGAGCCCACGCCACCAACGATGCCTGATCCTGATTTCGAGTTTAATCCAGGCCAACTTTCCTCCCTTTACCCTTGGTACTACGGACCAAAGAAGCACCCGGAAGATCCACGAGCCAAACCAAACTCAAGCAAAACAACTTCAAGGAAAACTGGTCCAAAGAAGGCCTGTCCAAGTACTGATGTCGCCATGGTTGATATCTTGGATGATGATGATGATGATGGTGCAGTTTCTGCTCTCGAGGAGATTGATCCGGATGCTACCATCGCAGACGACGACCAGTACCAGGATGTCCACCTCAGTCGCCTTCCCGTCGGTATGAAAGTTGAGGATATCCAAAATGTCGCTGAGCGTGAGAACTTCAAGAAGCGTATGAACATTGCAGCTTCTACTGCTGTGATGGCAAAGAGCTTGGATAACGAACAGGTGATGTGGTTCTTGGACGATATTAAGGTTGGCTTATCCTAGGCAGCCCATGAAATTTGGTCTCGTGAAGGATTCAAGCTGACTCTTCCCAGAAGAACGATCCGATTGCGGGCTACGTCAACTGGGACCGAGTCCAGCGTGCCACAGCTGAGACAAGAGTCAGTTTCGGCGTTGAAGATATGATCCGCGAAGCCTACATCGACGGCGCAACCGAATATCCTGTCAATGAGAGCAACCCAAACGAGGCAGTTGATGCATTCGCTGTAAGTAGCCATCCGAAATGCATAGATTCAAAACTAATATCCGCCAGGTGATGGAAAACATATACCTTTCGGCGACAAACACCCGTGGCCATATCAAGACGTACGATTCTGTCGAGGAAGAAAGCAAGGCAAAGCTCTGCTGGCACCGTAGCCTTTACCACGACATCCGCGCGCGAAACATTGTTGCCGGTATCAAGAACGTTGAGCAGAAATGGAAGGCAGTCAAGCCGACTCGATACAGAGACATCACAACCCTCCGCCGAGCTTTCGATTACCTGTCTAACCTTTATCACCCGACCTTCTCCTGGCCATGCAGCCATGCTTTCTTCGAAGCTACCCTCGATATGCTCCGTGTGAACGAAGTATATTGTATGGCTGTTTTCGAGGAGTGCACAGAGGACTTTTTGGAGATGCTTCATGCTGCGATGGTGGATGCTGAGAAGCGTAGGATGAAAGAGTGGATTGAGGCGCGATCTGATGAACAGTTCTTTGATTTGATGGGTACAGGTATGGCCCCGAATTTCAAGGACGAGATCAAAGTTGCCCCCAGCCCATACAGTTCTGCGTCTTGAAAGGCTATGGTGGGATGGTGAGGGTATCTTTGTTTGTTTGTGGATTTTCTGATTTCTGAATGTTTGTTACTTGACTAGTGGCTGGGAAGATGTTGAGGTGTGCATGCCGAGTTTCTTCGGTTTGTTTTGCGAATACCCCTTTACTTTGTAGCTGAGACGTCAGCAAGTTATGATTCACGATACCATGAGTGTCAGATAAGAACTAAAGACATTAAGCACTTAGGATGTGAGAGCAGGAATAATTGAGTGTGCAGAAGACTATCAATTCGTCCGCAATATCACGCTAATATCGTGATCCTGTAGAATATCGTATGTGCAACTTAGGTGTGCGAAAGACCAAAATCATAACTTGCCTGGCATTTTCAATGTTGATGTAAGGCTGCATCAACGACCTGGAGGAAATTTTTACTATCCAAGCTGCTCATTTGGTTACATGCAAAATCATGTAGAATCAACAACTGGAACCTTACTTATGACGAGCCTGCAATGTAATAAGGAGCGGCTGCTCAGAATCGACATACCGTCTTCGTAGCAGGATCCTTCATCTTGCCTCCAAGGCCGAAAGCATCAAAACATGAGACCGTATCGTTCTGGCCATACGACAAGGAAGTCTGCAGTCCTTCACCGATCGACATGCCCGTAATCGCAAATGTCGCCAAATACCTCTGGAGCGTTGCTGCAAGTGTATCATCTACATGTGAGCTATCATTGAGCGTGCTGGTGTCCCGTTGGAAAAAAAAAAAAAGTATACGAGATATCCTCGCTATGCAAGCTTAGTGGATAGGCAAACAGGTACACAAACCCAGGCGAGCGCATCTGAACCAAGTAATGTGCATTGCATTCGACCAGAAAGTCCGAGGCAAATGAGACGACACGTCCGATACTATCACAGTATCCGTAGGTACCATTCTAGACAGGCGGATACAGTGTCTGGGTGATATAGGAAATGGTAGAAGCGAAAGTCTTAGATCCTGAGGTGTATCCACCACCAAATATCCAAACGAGCACAGGCGCACCTGGAGCAGCCTCGTTGCAAGGCTTTCCTACTTGATACTCCGCACTCTCCATACCTGTGTTGTTCTTACTCAACACGAAGATCTTCTGTGGTACGATGGCATCGACGAACAAGCAATCTTCAGATGTGCGAGCATCTGGCGCTGGGGCAGACAAGTTGGAAAGCATGGATAGGTCCGATGTTTCGTTCGTGAATTTTGAATAATTCTTGCCGTTTAAGCAGGAGAGAAGGAACGGTAGTGTAATCGCTTCCCATACTATGGAGATGTCAAATGAGCTTGTTCATACGGGCGAGACAAACCTGGGTTGGCCTGTGCAGGAATGACATCAGTTTGACCATCGTCGATGGTTCTATTACGGTTGCGAGGAGCAAGAAGGGGAGTAAAGCGCAGATGACCAAGAGAAAGCTGACCATATCGAACATTGGAGAACTTGTAATAGGGAACTCCTAACAACTTCGAATTTGTTAGAAACAATGGAGACGTAGGAGGAAGGGCACTCACGTTAAGTGTTGCTTGGTGAATAGCATAACCCACATCAACAGTGGGTAATAAGGTTGCAATGGATACTCCGCAGAGAATTGCAATCGCAAAGCTCTGGACGGCCGCAGAGTGGTACTTCATGACTGCAGGATTCTTCCCGAAGAATTGTTCCTAAGGTATGTTGTCAAGAGCCGCCGTTCCGACAAAAGGTAGTAAAGACTTTGTGTGAAGAGAAAGAGAAGCGGCGCGAATGGGGAAATCGGAGTTGTGTGATGAGCAAGAACTTAGCTTCAACCCGAAAGGATATCAAAGAGCAGCCAGCAGGAGAAATCAACAATAAAACAAACACTTATAACTTCACCTGTATATACCTTGCCTTCGTAAGACTGGAAGCGAGTAAACTTACGCAAAGCACATAGGCAATTCGGCAAAAGTATGATGCCTACCCTGAATTGAGGAACAATATCAGAACGGTTTTGCAGTGCTCATGGAGCAGAAAAGATCAGAAGGTTGATGAAACGATCTCACTGGTTCATCAAGCGTGCTTCATTTGATTGGCTGAAAGCCAAAAAATCAACCCAAACGCGGTATTGGCCGCGAGCGAACGCGCAAGACGAATCTCGGAGCCAGTGCAGCCCGGCAAGAGCAGATGTAGAGATGCTGCTTGCTAGATTGAAGGCAGTTCATCTTGGGTCTCAGAAGGACATCGATACCAGAGCTTCCAGATAGAATCCTGTCCGGGAATGAAGTCTCGGACCGTGAGGAGAAAAACCTTCCACGCATGGTCGACAAACGTAAAGGTGCAGCACGATTGGAAGATCCGAACTGAGGTGTTCAGAAAACCAAGCATAGCTTGATATGCCCTTTGGCGTGATGTGCCTGCGCCTATTCCCTCCAAAGTCTTTGGTATCGACCTATACAATCTCGCAGAGAGATTCCTTCTTAGCTGAGAAATGCATGTCCAGCTCATCGCACAGTTCTTGTGTCTCCCTTCTATTCAACGAATAATGTTCATTCCCTTTGTACGTGGTGCAATAGCTCGGTATGATTAAGACTATTATGTGCTCTGCAGAAGACTGGCAGGCAGTGGAGCTTCGGTTGCAGGATTTTGGGCAGGAGTCGGTCATGGAGTCGGTTGCTGCCATTTCTGCGCAATGGGACACCCTAGAACTATACAAAGGCAGCTCTAGTGCATCGTATTCCTGTTAATTCGAATTAGCCGTAGTGGAACTGTGTAAGGTTCTTTTGCACCAGGGTTATCTGTGCTATGAAGGTGGGAGATGGGAGATGTTGTGGAGAAGAAAATGGAGTGTCGGTTCGATCTGGAAATTCAGAACGCGACATCAGACGTCGAAGCGCGTTTCGTCTGATTATGTCAGCATTCAACGATTCCAATCTACTTGTAATATCCATAACCTTGTTGCTTGCGGACCGTGGCTGCTAATAACTTTCAAGATCACTTCTCTAATGCCGGCGACTGCACGAAACAGCCATGAAAAGATGACGAGCAAAATCATGCAATCAAGTTGCATATTATCGTGCCTTTCTCCCGAAAATATGAGTGAGCCGTCTAATATGTAAGACGGAGATCATTCCTGTGGGAGATAATGTAACTGTAACTATTTTTCATACTCCAGAATGAGATTCACGTTATGGCTCGAAAGCCTCACTGCAGTTGTTATTCAGGCTGCTTACACGAACGATATTATTCAGTACCAGTACGCATGTCCTTCAATCAAACTTTGTCTCCTAAATAAATTCTAGGGTTGACCAACTGCCATTCTCGCTAATGGTACTTTGATCAGTGGGCTGCAATCATCGCCCTCAGAATGGACGTTAGCCATTGTCCAAGGATCCCAATACCTCGCAGCAACTGAAACGCAAGACTATGATCTTGCATTTCAACAACTTGCTATATCCCATGCTATTCATGGCAGGCTGCAGTGGATATTTCACGGAACGCGGAACTACGCAGCAGTCGATCAAGCGCTCAAAGGCAGAGTGGTCGATAAGTAAACCGGCTTATCAGCTGACTCATAAGCTAACTCTATAAGTCAGTCAGTTATTTATTTTAAGAGTTAGAAGTTAGTCAGTCAAGAAATATTAAGCTTATCAGCGACTTATAAGTTTTAGACTTTTTCAATTACTAAATTTAGGTACAAAAATACCTATTTTGAATTACAAAATACCTATTTTAAGATTAAAAACTTCAAGATTTTATACAAAACTTAAGACTTGAAAATAAAGTTTAAAATGCTTAAAATACAATAGTAATATACTTAGCATATATATAAGGTGCAATATAAGTAGCTAGGTAAAGCCTAGGTCTTGAGATAGTGTTGTATTCTTGAGGTGTGTCTTCCTTATTTGTTAGTATAACGTGATCAAAAGTCACGTTTTGTGACTGGTAAGCAGCTTATAAGTCAGTCAAAGCAAGTCAGTTGATTAGTTAGATTAGTATAAGTCAGTCAGTTGAAAAATATCCCCCGCTGATGACTGACTTACTGACTTATCGACCACTCTGCTCAAAGGTATCTTAAGCTCCATTGGGCTGGATTTCTCATCTGTCAATGGGGATCGATGCCGTATGTATTGGACGTAGGGCAGCAGGACAAGCGCTTCGAGCTCGGGCAGATGACGGTACCAATAATTTCGTCAACTAACCTTACGTTTTCGGACCTCAACTTCCCGGAGTCTATCAGGCCACACCCGGAGGTACACCACCTCCAGACACACTCCAAGCGCAATTCGTGAGGCTGTTTGGCGGGTTGCGGAATATCTCGAAATTTGCGGTTTCGCCACCACCCAATATCACGGACAAGAATTACCAGGATTATCTGTTGAATGTGAAAGAGCAGGGTGCCAGGAACTCGATGGCCAGAGCCGCGCATGATGCTATTAGAGTGCGTCACGGGTAATGACTACCCAAGACGTACCCACGGGTACGGTGGGTAGGCCTTTCAAATCTGTACACCTTAACCACCCGTAACGCACTCTAATACTGGTATTGCTTATTTCTAGGGAGAGTCCAGTCCCACGTGAGCATAAAAGCTCGTACCCTTCCAGCGCTGAGACTAGCAACTATTTAGGGTCTGGAATCGTATTGCAAATGCAGTCATCGGGAAGTTTCTAGCAACCGATTTCCTTGCTTTAGCGAAATTTTATGCACAGCTCAACTTCGCGCCTCCAAATGCTGGGATAGCTGCATGGCATGTGAAGTAAGTGATGCAAAGCTGGCTCCTTTGAATGTCAGAACATTGTGCTTAACGCAGTCCAGATTCAAGTACAGCAGCTGGAGACCTACCACTGCGATCAACAGACCAGGCATCTATCTTTCAACTGGACTGAATGTTTCTGATCCAAACTGGGCTCTATTGCTCATACCGACTCCAAGTCACCAAGATTATGTCTCTACTCATTCAACCTTCGGTGGTGCTGGTTCTACTCTCATCCGCACTTTTAATAACTACTCCGATGCGATCAACATTACCATTAGCAGTAATGTTACACTTGATAACCGTGGAGTCATCGCAAGGACTTACACGAACCTGACGCAGCCGCGATCAAAAATAGAGACAGCCGTACACTCGGAGGGGTAGGTTCTATCTATACCTTTAAGAACACTGGTTGCTCATTTGGAGATTCACTTTCTATTCTCATCAGCCGCTGGTATCAACCTTGGCGGAGCTGCTACGCTAGAGACCCTGGCGAAGTTCGATGATTATTGGAAGGACTTTTGAAAAGGCTATTTAGGCCATCGTGTTAGGATGGGTTCCTTAATCAAGAAAAGAGCGACAATACAATTCACAGAACGAAGCAGCTAAGAAAGATAATACGCCTTACAAGTTTGAATTGATCATTAAAATTTTATCCTAGTGTTCAATCGAGCGATAACAAGGACGACTTCCAGCCTGAGACTCGCTCCATCACAGATATTTTACTTTTCAACCATACTAGCAATTTGTGAGAACGGGTTCCAGCCGCTCTCGACCATATCCAGTGTTCTCTGCGTCGCCTCATCCAAATTTTCCTTCGGCAAACTAATCAACGAATTTGCCAATCCCCTGCTGGATTCGAAGTCTCCATCTCCATTAGGAAAGAAAGTACGAGAATACATTGCTTTCACCAATCCTGTCCAGACACCTTTCTGCATTTCCTCTTTTCCCTTCTCATATCGCTCCGCAGTTGGTTCGTAATCAATCTCCCAATCCGCGTCAGTTGAGCCAGTGAGTCGATGAATGCTGTCCAGCATGTCTCGCTGGCTGACCTTAAAGCTGGAGATGTAGAGTGGCTTGTTCCTCCACTGTGACACGGTTGGCGAATTGTCCTCTGCATCGTCTGGAAGCTCTTTCAAATTCAACAGCCCAGCAAGGGCTCGCCCACACTGCTGCCAAGTACTGACATTGATCCGAGTTTTTCCATCATCGAAGAAAGTGACCTTTCGATTCTTGATATCGAATCCAAACCACGGCTGAGGCAATGCAAGACTCCACTCGTACCAGAAACCGCACACTAGCACGACGTATGAGCTGACTCCTGTACTCTCGATTTCGGCAAGTAGTGGACGTCCATCGTAGATCCTGGCCTGCTGGAGAGACGTGCTCAAGATGTCGCCACCATAAATATTGGGCATGACATAGGGGACACCAGCCTTAGCTGCTGCCTTGACGAGCTTGCCGTGGGTGTCAGGGGGTGCAAAGACTGAAAGAGTGATGACCAAAAATTGTTGGCCTTGAAGGGCTGACACAAGAGAATCTTCATCCGCGTAGTCAATGTGAGCGACCTTTACATCGTCAGGGAGGTCCTTGGTCTCTGCTCTGGCCAAAGCAGTCACTGTATGTTTACCAATTTTGATCAATTCTTCAGCGAAGTGCTTGCCGATTCGACCGCCAGTCTAGAAATGCCTGTTAATTAATATGAAGTGTAGGAGAAACTTGTTCTAGCTTACCCCGACAATCGCTACCCTCTCGATGCGGTTGATGAAGCTAGCAGGTTGGTCCTTGGCGTACCTTGGAACCATGGTGATTGAACCGAATGACATGTTTTATTATTTGAGATAATCCTTGTACACAAGCGATGAACGAAAAATAGGATACTTCCTGACTTGCAGAAGCATTTTATATTATCGTGGAAGAGAGCTGTGTGCAGGGTGTGGGAAGGGCTGGAGTCGGATTTAGGTGATGGACTTAAGCTTCACGAGACACGCTAACCACATTTCGGATTCCTCTGGAATCAGTTGGCTTGAAGTACTATTGTAAGGGAGCGTAGATGTCGTTCGTACTACATGATATTTTATGAGAGACTGGAGTAGTACTAGGTCTGCACACGCAACTGTGATGGAGGTTCTATACTCATAGCTGAAAAAGTGTGTATTCGAAGGGATAATCTCTAGCTCTAAACAATTCTACGTAACTATATGCAGGCTGGAAGTGCGTCACGTGCGCGCAAGTTAGGTGCTCTTTGTAATGGACCTATTCAAACCACTACATTCGTCCCTACAAAAATTTATAATCAACCTTTAACTACGAAAAAAAAAAGAAAATAAAAAGAAAAATGCATAAAAAATACTAACGTAGCTACTCTTCTACCATCGCCGCTTTAGCAAAGCCCTCCTCCCCCTCGCCTTCCTTAGCATTATCGTTTTTATCACTAACTAACTTCGAAAAAGGAATTCCATATAGTTTCTCTCTCTCCTTATAGTAGTAATACGACCTATTTCCGTATATTCTCTTCTCGTTAGCTACTACTAAAGCGTAAGCGTGATTAGCGATAGCGATAGCCCTTTCTCTCTATTTCTTGATATACTAATCGACGTCCTTTCACGCCCTAATTAGTAGAAGATCTCGAACCGAAAAAATTAATAGCGAATCCTAACGTAAGCGGTATACTAAAGTATTTAATAATGGCCTTAATTTCGTAACTTCTATTGCAGCAAGAAACTTATACGATAGTGCTTCGTATCGGTTAGCGAGCCTCGAAGGCGTAGCACCGGGTGCAAGTATGTCCTTGTATGCAATAAATAGTATTTCCCAAGATCCTCCTTTTGCAACCTTTAAAGTAGTTAAGTCCTCTTGAATACTTACTAGCCAAGGCAGCATAGTACGCCGTGTCTACGTCATAGGTCCATCGGCTCCGTGTGGCAAAAGGAGTGATGTAATTTTTGCTTATCCACGCTAGTAAGGTACATGCTTCCAATAAACTCCTAGCTTCTGCTAATCCTCTTCCGTAACTATAGCATTAGTAATCTTATACACAAAGCAATCCTTATCGAGTTTGCGCCCCTTTACCTAATCCCACCAGACCCATATCTTTTCCTTAGTTATGCCGGCAAAAATAATAGTACTATTATATTTATCCTCATTATTTAGCGAAACTAATCTTTATATTATATCTCCGTCGCAGTTATCGACTAATAAACTCGGAATATTTAAATTAATATGCCTAAAGAAAGTGGCATCCCCCTCGCGAGCGTATTTTATATAGTACGAATATAAGACCAAGCGCTATTACTTATCCAGCTTGAGAGCCGCGTATATGGAGTAATATATAGGGTTCTGGCGCATGAATTACTAACTAATCGAGTAAAACATATTCCGTAACCATTTGTAATTTGCTTTGCCATTAATTTTGCGTAAATAATGCAAATATATATCGTACTTCGAAAGAACGATATCTTCGATTACCGTCTCGAACCACTATTTAAATATATTTATATTGACCAAGCCCTCTTTCTTCCACTATTCCACATCGACTTTACCGATTTATTCCAAGACTTTATCGAGGTTAAAGTTAAACTTTAAAAAGGCCGCTTAATGCCGGAATTAATAGAAACTTAAGAAATCTATCGAGTGCGCAAATTTATATATAATACGAAATTATTAAAACGTTTTTTTATTCGTTTTAATTTTGCTAATTTCTAATCGATAGTCGTGCAAAAATCTTAGCCTTTTTAGTAATAAATCGTTATTTAACGTTTTAATACAAAGCTTTATATACGCCTTAATTACTTTAATATACACGTAGCAAATATTTCGATACTTTAATATTATAGCTAAAAAATATAAATTGCCGGATTCCTCGTAATATATTTGGCTTATAACTTTACTTTTCCATTTAATCGAGATTTTAAAGCTGCAATTGCATTTAATTCGTTATTTTTTGGGTTTCGATTCCTCACTTTCCCCTCCATCTTTCGTAAATGCTTGTTTAAATAAAAAATATTAATTTATATCTTTATCGAAACTTTTAAGCTCCTTTAATAACCCGTTATTAAATATCCCTTTTAAAAACCCAAAGTTCTCGCTATCTTTCTAGCCTTCACTCTCCTTTTAATATTTTAAGATAGCTTTTTTTAAAATACTAAGCGAAAGTTCGATTTCACGAACCCGGGCTGGGAAATCGAGCGCTAATACTTCGGCTATATTCTACACCCGTTATTAGCCCTCTTCTACCACAAACCTATATAAACTAATCTTTATCTCAATAGTAACAATTTTCTTTTTAATAATAAAGGTATAAATTTTAAATAAACGCGCTTTATTAAAATTATTAATTTATAAAGACTTTCTATTAAAAACGCCCTTGGATCGCTTTTTTAATCGATTGATAGTAGCGTACTTAGGGTTAGGGTTAGGGTTAGGGTTAGGGTTAGGGTTAGGGTTAGGGTTAGGGTTAGGGTTAGGGTTAGGGTTAGGGTTAGGGTTAGGGTTAGG
>QYAJ01000408.1:0-14170 GCA_003988865.1 Phialocephala sp. D728
CTTTGAGCCTGCAGGACAAAGCATGGAAGGCGCTAGTCCTAATCTGGCAATCCTAACCCTTTGTATGCCTTGGTGACCGATATTCGTTATAGTACCCCCCCCCTTTGAAATCCTAGGTCACCTGACCTAAATTGCGGCCTGAAAAAGTGGCGGCTTGAAATATAAGGCTAATTTTCGGGTTTAAACCCGAAAATTGGCCTGAAAATTAAGGTATCAAAAACAATAAAAATAACGTAGTAAAAATAACGCTTTCCTAATTAAAATCCTTCCTAACTATAATTAAAGCCTATTTTAATAATTTCTTGGGCTTCTTTGTTTTCCGTCTCCATTTTCGTTCGTCCTTAAGGCTAGGGAGTCGTGGGTAGGCTAAGTGGAATCCTTGCAATAGGTCCTTTGCGTTCTCGAAGGCTTCCGCGCCGTACTACGTATTATCCAGGGGCCAGCCCTTCCATTCAGCTTAATATTGCAATTTGCCATAATAAAGGCGGGCATTCAATATCTTAGTGACTTCGTACTCTTTCTCGCCGTCAATAATTTCAAATTTTATAAAGTCGGGAATTTGTCTAAGTAGAGAATTGTTAAGATCGAGGCGTAGTAGGCTCGAATAAAACACGTTATAAATCCTAATATTTAGTATATCGATTTTATAAAAGATATAACTAATTTTTCGTAGAATAAAGTAAAGCTCGATTTGCTTATTATCCAGCTTTCGGCAATCCCGTTTTATACGAATATTCTTAGTAGATACCTATACTTTATCTTCGATTTAGTAGTTCGAGGCCGGCTTTCGGCGCTAATTTGCAAATCCTTCTATTCTAGTCTAAGCCAAAAAAGTCTCTTTTTATAGCAGGATCTAAAGCTTCTTTATCTTTTAAACGAAAGCGACAACTATTTCTCGATTGTACTTCTCTTTAATTATACGAGGAGCTTTGGTTTCTAGTTTAAAGTCGAAGTCCATTCGGGGGTAGTAGCCTTTATTAGCATAGAATGGGCTTATTTAAGTAGTATCCGAAACGTGACCGTTAATAGCGAATTCGGCTATAGAGAGCCAGAGGATCTAATCGTCCTATTAGTAATTAATGTACGTTTTAAGGTAGCATTTCATTTCGCTATTAGCAATTTCAATTTATCTATCCGACTACGAGTAGAAGGCAGTAGAGAGTCGTGCCGTGATCTTAAGTATCCGATATAAGTGTTTCCATACTTCCGCTATAAACTATACTCCTCGATCGGATATAGTAGAGTCGAATAGTCCATGATATTTCCATACGTACCTTATAAATAAATAAGCTGTTTTTTCGGCAAAAGTTCCGTCCTTTTTTAAAAGATAGGGAATAAAGTAGCGTTCTTTAAATAGTCGGCATACGACTACGAGGATAGCGTTATAGCCTTTATAAAGCGGTAGTCTAATAACGAAGTCTATTGAGATATTTTGCCAAAGCTGTAAAAGTATTAGCAAAGGATTGAGGAGTCTATTGTATATATCCTTTAGGGCTTTGCTACGTCGGCAGTCGTGACAGTTTTGTATGAATTAAGTGATTGTCTTGTCTATGCGAGGCCAGTAGTAATAGCGTTTTAAATAGGTCAAGGTTTTGGCAACTTCGAGGTGCCCGATTGAAGGTTAGCTATAAACTCTCTTAATTAAATTAACTCGAAGGTCGTTTAGTACCCAAGCTTTGCCTTTAAATCGAAGGAGTCTATAATCGTCGATATTGTAGTGTAGTAGAGAGACGTCAAGGCTAACTTATTCCTTCTCTTCCAATTTCTTTAAAGTATTAAAATAAAACTTATCCACTCTTTTTGCACTTAGCGAATCTCTTCTATCGCGTTTAGCTTAATATCAAGCAATTAGTGCGTTGATATAGCTTTTAAGACGATCTCCAAAGCGAGGTCCTTTCGTACGGCAAGGGAGAGTCGATGCGATGGAAGTAAGACTTGATTTATATGCTTTTAGCGTTCGTTCGTATCGTTTTAAGGGAAATCGCTTGTCCTCTTTGTTAGAGCATCGGCCTTGCCGTTTAGCTTGCCAGGACGGTATTAAATCTTAAAGTGGAATTGCAATAGAAATTCAGCCTATTTAGCTTATCGACGAATAAATTTTTTAGTGGTAGTGAAGTACTCCAAATTCTTATAATCGGTAAGGATTTGAATAGAGAGTCCAGTTCCTTTTAATTTAGGACGCTACTCTTTTAAAAAACGTACAATAGCTAGAAGTTTTTTATCGTAAATCTCGTAATTGTATTCGGCGGAGACCATCTTCTTAAAGAAGTAGGCTATCGGGTAAAGTAGGCCGTCGGAGTTAGCGAATTGAGAGAGCACTCTAAAGAACACGTAATTAAAGGCGTTAGTTTCCAAATAATAGGCTTTATTTCTATCGAAGTGGGATAGTACTAGTTTAATGCTGACGGTATCCTTTATTAATTGGAAAGCAGCTTAGCATTTATTACTTTATACGAATAGCGTATCCTTTTTCTATAAAGCAATTAAAGGAGCTAGGATTCGCGAGTAATTAGTGATGAATTTATAGTAGAAGTTATAGAATCCCGTGAATAAGACTATCTCGACGGCGGTATTCGAGGTAGGCCAATCCTTAATAGTTTATACTTTAGCTGGGTCTATTTCAACTCTAATGGTATTAATTATAAATTCTAGAAACTTAGTACGAGTAACGTGAAACTCGCACTTCTTGATATCGGCCTATAGGCCAACGTTAATTAAAAGCTGTAGAACGTATTGCACGTGTTCTATATAATTTTGTTCGTTTTTATTATAAATAAAGATATTATTTAAGTAAGTAATAGCGAACTGGCCTAGGCAATCCCAAAGAATCTCGTTGATATATCTTTAAAAAGTAGCTGGTCTATTGCAAAGTCCAAATAGCAATACTTTTAATTTAAATTATTTATAGCGGGTAGTAAAAGTAGTCAAGTCCTCGCTTTTTTCGTCTATACGTACACGATTAAAGGCGTGCCGTACGTTTAATCGAATAAAGATTTTAGTGCTATTCAACTAAGCTAAAGTCTCGTCCATAAAAGGCAAAAGGTATTTGTCCTTTTTGGTAATTGCATTGAGGCGACGGTAGTCTATATAGAATTGTAGTTCTCCACCCGGCTTTTTGATAAATAAAACTAATAATAATTAAGGAGCTTTACTAGCCGTAATAAATCCTTTAAATAAATTTTTATTAATATAGTTCTTAATTAATTCGAGTTTCTTTTAGGATATGCGGTAGCTTTTAGTATAAGTAGGGATTTATTTATCGATAAGTTTAATATAATAATTATATTCACGGTATAGGAGTAAAGTATTAGTCTCTTTTTTAAAGAAAGCTTTAATAAAATAATAGTATTTTATAGAAATTACTAGTTTGGAGTCAATCTTTTCTTTCTTTTTCTTTTCGGCTTCTTTATAGATCTCCTTTATAAAAATGGCAAAGGCATAGTATAGGCCTTTTTTATAAGTGTTGCGGCTCTTGTTAATTAGAGAGATCATGGGAGCGGCTCCAATTATACAAATAGTAGTCCGTTCGATAGGCTTGCTTATACTGGCAGGTCTACGCAAGATCTTGGTTACTTTGGGTATAGGTTTGCTTTTTAAAGTGGTTGCAAGGGTAGAAGCTATTAAAGTTAAGGCAAGTGTGGTTCCCGAAGCAGCTGGCGGCGCTATTTCGAGGTTATATCGGGCTTTTATATAAATATAGTATTTATGCTTGAATTTAATAAATTCGTTAATAAAATTAATTTTTACATTATAGTAATGCATCCATTACTTGCTAATAATAGCTTAGTAAATGAGATTCGTGACGTAGAAATAAACGTTGTCGATAATATAATTTTAAATTCGTATACGAGGATATATAATATAAGTTATACGTGTTTTCCCGTCTTCGCTATAGCCTTCGATTTCCTTGGGCTTAGCTAGCTCGACGAAATCGATACTTAACATTTCGTATATTTTTTAGGCGATCTCGAAATTAATATAGTTTCCTTCGTGAGCGTTTATATCTATTAAAGCTTATATAGTAATCTTATTATCTTTAATTATTGTATAGTTTAAAAAGAGGGGTAGGTCTTTGTACGGGGCGTCGAAGATTAAGCTAATATGTATAAAGAATAGTTTTCTAATAGCGACTTTTTTAAAAGTTATTCGTTTTTCGAATCGGTTTTATAATTAAAATAGCGATTTAATTATCGATCGTAATTAAAGTCGTAATCGTCGTCGACGTCGGTATTAGTCTCGGACAAATGTTCCACGTTATTTACTTTCGAGGGCTTGTCTTTTTTTTAAAGGCAATCGAGTAATTTGTGATCGGGCTTTCCATAGCTATAGCACTTTACTTCTATTTTAATAGTGGGCTTAAAGTAGGGCTTTGGCGTCGCGATTCCGGCAGGAGTAGGGGTAGTGAACCTAGCAAGCGTGGGAGCTAAAAACTAAGGAGGTCGAGGAGTTGTAAAGGAAGGGGAAGTTCGAGGTCGTCGAATTACGGATCTTTCCTTTCGTTTACGTCTTTATTTTTATCTTTCCTTTTGCTAATTAACGGTTTGGATATTATCGTAGTAGACAATACACTTCTTGGCTAGTTCGTCCATAATTTGGCAGTCGATTATTGTAATTAAAGTAGCTTATAGTTTAGTACTAAGCTTTCTGCGAAACTCGTGCAACTTAGTATTTTTAATTATAGAAAGTTCTATTATAATACGTTTCTATTCGACGTAGAAGCTTTGAAAATCGCTTTTATAGTATAATTTATTAAACTTATTCCATAAGTTTTTAATTCTATTCGAATCGTTATAATACTTATTTATATCTATAAAAATCTCTTTTACACTAGTGTAGGCAATGGGAGAGTCGACTTGGAATCTAGCCCATAATTACTTGGCAGCCAAGTTAATTACTTTACTTTTAATATATGCTATTTTGGTCTTTTTAATGGGGAAATAATTAGCGTTAATATCGAGCTTAATTATTATAGTAGTCTTCCAATTATCGTATTTAGCTTTGTCTAATTTAATGAAAGATTTAGGGTATAGTAAGTATTCGGATTTTAAAGGTTTGGATTCGTAAAAAACAAAATTGAAACGTAAAGCAAATCGATTCTCGTAGTATCGAATTACTACGTCTTTATTTTACAAGGCGACGTTGACGGACTCAAAAAGCTTTCGAGCTTCGTCGAATAACTTTTCTAACTATTAGTAATCGTTAAAAGTCTTGCATACGAAGTCTAGGGCCTTTTGCTATAATTATTCATCTCCATTTGCTAGTATAGCCTAAGTTGCGGCCTTTTGTATATTCCTAGCGGTAAGGTGCATATCCTCGTCGTCGGTATTATGGAAATCGGATTACCGGGGGCGTTTGGTGTTTTAAAAGGGAGTCTAATCGGTTGCGCTATTCGTATGGAAGGATGAAGGGGAGTCATTTCCAGCAGGGAGATTTGCACTATTATCTCTCGCTATTTTGTCGATGTGTTTGTAATATAGAAAAGGAGTCTACTACCAAACGGTATAAGTAGATCTTTAGCGCGTAAAGGCTGGCAACTCGTAAGTCGAAACTACACAAAGAATAAGATCACGTAGAGAATCCTAGGTTTGTACACTTAAATAAGTAATACAAGGGAGTTCCACGTAGGGGAAATAAATTCTCACGAAGGGAAGAATATAAGGGGCGTCACCGTTCTATATAGGGGAATTAATATTAGACGCTACAAGCTCTCGTAGAGGAGTTTGTATTACTATAGACGTTTTTCCAAAACTATAGTTCTTCGAGTTTTAGCGTATGCACGGGGTAACAAATTCATTAGAGTCTTTTGTAAAAGATTAAGTAAGTGTTGGTCTTAGTTATTGTGTAAGGAACAAGCAAAGCAAATCATATAGTTATATTCAAAAATAACTAAAATAACCTCTAAAAAAAGGTGTAGGGAGAGCCTGTCTAATATACAAGCGCAAGAGCCTCAAAGGGAGCTAGTATCGCTTCCTTTGAGCCTGCAGAACAAAGCATGGAAGGCGCTAGTCCTAATCTGGCAATCCTAACCCTTTATATATCTTGGTGACCGATATTCGTTACAATATTAATTAAATATTACGAAATTACTTAAACGAGTTTTACTTTATTTATATTAATGATATTTTTATTTATATTTTTGGAAATTAGTTTAATTATTAGGAAAAAGTTTGTAAAATACTTTAGCGACTTTATAAAATAAGTTTATAATTAAATATCGATAAATGCGAGTTCGAAATTATATTTATAAAATATTTTAAATTTATTATCGAAATAAACTATAGTTTACGAATAGATCCGGCTAAAGTTTTTGTAATTATAAATTAATTAATACCGACGTTCGCAAAAAATATACGAAGTTTTTTAAATTTTGCAAACTTTTACTAGCGTTTTATTAAAGATTTTTTAAAAATTATAGCGTTACTTACGAATTTAATAAAGTACGACGTTTCGTTTTCTTAAATTAAAAAAGCCGATTTAATATTTTTATAATTTAAGGAGTTATTTATTTCGATTTTAATATTAGCTTAATTCGATTTGAAAAAAAAAACGCTAATAAAAACGAATACTTTCGAATAAAGTACGAGCGGAACTCTTTTCTAATTTAATATTAACGATTTTTTACGATTATATACGTACTTTTTACAAAAGAATTTATTTATAAAATATAATTATAAAATCTATAATAAAAAAATACTAGTTATTATTAACTATTTATAAAAATGGAACGCCGAGTTATAAAGTATAAAATAGTTCCGAATTTTTACGAATTACAAAAACTTTAAATACTTTATAACGGCTTATAAATTTATAAAGTAGCAAATGTAATAATTTTTAATTTTTTCTCATTATAACTTTACGATTATTTACTAGTCGGGAAAGAATAATTTATAGGCAAACGCTCTCTCTAAAAAAAAGTAGAATATATTTACGAATAATATAAACGACTAATTGCAATTTCGAATAGTATAACTAATTAAGTCTAATATAATACGAGGCCGCTATAATCGTATTATAGTTTCCCCGATCATTATTCGCAACCAAGAAGCTAGAGAAGCTATAATAGAGTTAGACTTACTTCCTTTTTTATATTCCCTTTCGAACGATTTATAAATTTTATAAAAAACGAGCTTGAAAACGGATCGTAATTACTAGCAAATAATGCAAGCTATTTACAATAAGGAAAAAACGTTTCTATTTGCATTAAATGTTCGTATTTCGATTTTAAAATACTTTTTATTAAATTCCGGCTTACTTTTTTTCCACAAGCGATATTAAATCCTAAATTCGAACAAGTTACAAATAAGAATTATATAAATTATATATAATTCGGTAATTACTAATTATTTAGAACGTAAAAGTATAATAGTAGTACTAATGCGTTAGTTTTTCTAGCTCGGAATATTATAAACGATCCGAAGATTCGTTTATAATTGCAATTTTTGCAAACGAAATAAATTTTAAAAAAACTATAGATAAAGGTTCTTAAAGCCGCTGCTAATCCCAAATCGATTATAAAAAAAGATTTCTATCGACTTTATTATATAACTACTAAAAAGTAAAGGTTTTACTAATATTCTAGTAATTACGGACTATTTAGGAAAAAGAGCGATTTTCGAGCTTTATTAAAATATAATCGCGAAAGCCGTAGCGTAAATCTTTATTCGTATTTTCTATAATAACCACGGATTACCGTTTGTAATAGTCTTTAATAAAGGCTCCCAATTTGTAAAAGCTTTATAAACTCGAGTTTATTAGCTTTTATATATTAATCGGCGTTTATCTATAATTTTTCACCCGGAAATAAATAGTTCTACGAAGTATATAAACCAAGTACTAAAATCGTTTCTCCGGGCATTCGTTAATTATGCTTAGAACGATTAATCTTCGCTTTTACTAATTGCATAGTTTATAATTAATAATCGAGACTTTTTATTAATAGAAGTTAGCCTATTCTTTCTATTCCATAATTACTATATAAACTCGTTAGAAATTACGGACAATCTACGGACCGAAGCGGGGCGTAATTTTATTTAATAAGCAAATGTTATCGTTCGTAAACTACGAGAAGTAACGGATTAAGCACAACTTGCTATAGCTATTGCCCAATAATGCCAAAAAGATTTAGCGAATCATTCCCGATAATAAAGCCTTAATTACAAAATAGAAAATAAAGTTTGGCTAAATTTGGAAAATATTAATACGGACCGCCCGTCGAAGAAGCTAAACGCTAAGCATGCAAAGTTTATAATTACGGAAATCATTAGATTTTATAGCTATCGCTTAAATACACTCCCTAAAGTCAAAAACGTTTTCCATTCTAACTTACTACGGCTTGCGACTACCGACCCCTTACCGTACTAAATTACGGACGACTTATAGCCTCCGCTACAAATTATTGCGGACGAGGATGAGTACGGCATAGAGACTATATTGCGAGAACGCCGGAAACGCTAGGGCCGTGAATAAAAGCTAAAGTACCTAATAAAATGGAATAGTTACGCTCGGCCAACTTAGGAACCAGCGCTTGCACTAAAGAATACGAAGGCCTTAAACGTTTACAAGGCCCGTAAGGATCTATCACGGGCCGTAAAACTCCCTAGTAACTCGTCTCGAGCCTTTAAAAGGGGGTAATATAACGAATTAAACCTTTGGATAGCACTCGGCTATATACGAGCCTCGTTGCTTGTCTAATCGTTCGCTAGCATTCGCAACGGCCCGTAAACACTTTATTGCGGCCTACTTAGACCTTCCTTCTTCTTCTCTTCTTTTTATAAAGTTTTTTTTGTATTTATATAATAGTTTGCAATTAAGTATATTCGATCTAGCCTATTATATTTTAAATTTATTTTCGACGATATTATTTATAAATATAATATATTCGGGAAAGTTAAAATCGATAAAAAAATTAAATTTAAAAAAGTAGTAATTACGGAATTTCGCAAATTTAGTATTTATAAATATATTATTTCGATTTATAACTCGAAAGTAAATAAAATAATTAAATAGAAATATTAATTTATTATTATTATATTAATTTCTATAATAAAAAAAAAGAAAATAAAATAATTACAATATTTACTAATAATACTTTTCGTAAATAAAACGATTATTTATCGATTTATCGATTTTATACTTTTTTATATAATTTATAAAAAAAAAGTAATATTATTAATGGAAACTCGATTTCTAATTTAAAAAACTTTTAAATAGAATAAAGTATATACACGAGCTAATCTTTTTAAATTACGTTATCGATAATTTAAAATAAAAAATAAAAATATAAAAAAATCCAAATTTCGAAAGAAACGAAGTCGAAAAAAAGTATAAAAATACTTCGATACTTATTATATAATTCGTAAAAAGTTTATTAAAGTAAAAGATTTCGTTTTAGCTTATAACGTTAAATTTATAAATTAAAATAAATCGAAAAATATTAAATTATTATATAAATAGCTAGAACTATATCGAGTTTCCAAAGCTAATTAATTAAAAAATAGTTATACTTTTAAAGAAATGGATAAAACCTCGATTAGAAAAATATATACCGGCAATCGTTTAAAGAAATTTGTAAAAAGAAATTAATACTAATATTATATTAATCTAAAAAAAGAAATCGTAAAAAATACGAAATACGATTATTTTAATAATAAAAATTCGAAGTTCGAAAAAGCTATTACTAAAGAATAGAAAGAATAAAAAACTATTTAAAAAATTAAAAAAGAAATCGGAATTATTATACAAATACTTAAATTACTTAAATCCGAAAAAGGCAAATACGTTAAATTCACGAATAATTAAATTAGCGAATTAGAAAAGTAATTTATTTACTTTTTTGCCGAATATAAAAAAGCTTTTTCCCGATAAATAATACTTTTTTTTTTATATAATAATTTATATTTTTTTTTGTATTCTTTTCTTTATTTATTCCTTATTCGCTAAAAATAGCTTTAATTTATAAAGGAACGAGACTAATTTGCTTTTCTATTATTTTTTGCATTTTCTTTTTTGCTTATATTTCATTACTTTCATATACTTTAATTTTGCTTTTTTATATATTTTTCGAATTATTATTTTTAGCTAACGAATTAATTTATTATATTACGAGATTACTATAATTCGTGTATTTATAATTATTTACTATTATATTTTTGAGACTTTTCTTCAAATACTTTCAAATTTCTATTTTTTATAAAAAAAACAAATAAAAGTAAAGTTATATATTTATCAAAAATCGTATTTTTGAAATTTAATATATTTTTGGCATTTGCTAATATTAAGCGTTTTTTATTATGGAAAATTCTATACGTTGGAATTCAAGTTTATTTATAATACATTTTTATTAAAAATATAAATAGAAGCAAAAACACGAAAAATTGCAATTATTTTATATAACTTTTATAATAACTATAAGAATTTAAACTTCTTTAGCTTTTTGCAATTTATTTTTTATTTCTTCGAAATTTAAACGTATCCAAAATCGCGATTAGAAATTAATTTACGTAATTTAAATATTCGAAATTACACGATAATTTTAATTAAATATATATAATTCTAATATTTTTTGCGTATTAATTTATAGCTTTTATAATATTTTTTAAAATTTTTATTATTAATATCGCGATTCGTATAAATATTATAATTTTATTTTTTGCATTTCTTATAGAATTTTAATGCATTAATATAAAAACTTTCGATTTTGAGAAAGTATAAATTAATATTAAGGATTTTAGTATTATTAATAAAGTTAAAATAATTTCTATTTTTTATAAAAAATTATTGCAAAAAAAAGATAAAATTAAAAATAAAATTATTTTATAATAGAAAAAGATTAAAATTAAAGAAACGATAGAATTTAAAATTAAATTTTTATAAAATTACTATAAAAAGAATAAAGATTTTAGCGATAAAGTTAAAAGAATTAAAAAAATGCATGCTAAAGTAGAGAATTCTTGTAGTATACTTTATAAAGTTTTAAATAGTAAATTCGAAATTTATAAAAGCAAAATCTTTACGCAAATTTAATTATTTCGATTATTTTTAAAAAGATTTCGAAATATTTTTACGACTAAGTATAATTATAATAAATTAGTTACGTTATTTCGAAATAAAACGATTTCTTTTTAAAAAATTATTAAAATTATTAATATAATAATTTTTCGACGAAATATTATAAAATCGAATATTTTCGATGAATTTATAAAATTCGTTAATATTTCGAAATTAGCGAATTATATTCGAAAGTTTAAATAAAGAAATATAATTTTAAAAATCGATTAATTAAAAAAGAAAGCTTTATAAAAATTAAAATATTTATTTTATTAATGCAATATATTAATTCGATATTTATATATTAAAAAACTTTTTTTCGTTTTTTTCGATAAATTTAAAATATAAAAATTTATAATTATTTTCTATATCGATATCGTCGATATCGATTTTATTAAATTTTTTAAAGAAAATTTTATATTTATTTTTATTCTCGAGAATGCTAAAATAATTTTTATCGATATTACTTTGTAATTTCGAATATTTTTTCTTAATACTTTTTTAATTTTAAATATAATTTTTACGATTTCGTCGATAATTTTTAATCGCACGATATTAATAATACTATCGTCGTTTATTCGAAAATCGATATACAAAAAAATTATATATAAATTATTATTTATAAATATAGCGATTAGTTTTGCTAAAAAAATTTTATATAAAAAATAGGATTTTAAAAAGAAAAATATACTAATATAAAATATTATAAAATATAATTGCAAAATAATAAAAAAATAAAAACTTAGGATTTTATTTTTTAATAAAATTAATTTTCGAGAATAAAGCGATGCTTTAAAATTTATTTAGTAATATAGCTATTATAGTATTATCTTTTTTATTTCGTATAATAAATATTTGAAAAAGATTTATAAAAATTTTTATATTAAATTAAATTTTAATTAAAAAAAATAAAAAAAATATATCGCTATAATTTATTTTTTAATTACGTAGAAAACTAGTTTTCGATTAGTCTAAATCCATTTCTTAACTCGTTTTTATTTTAAGAAAATTCTTAAAATTAAAAAATATCGTTAAAAATATTTAATGAAAAATCGATTTCGTTTTTTTAAATAATTAATTAAACTTTTTTACATTTCGACGATTACTATTTTTATCGATTTGGAAATTGCAATCGTTTATATAATAATCGATTTCTTTAATTAAATCAAAATTAAGAAATTATTAAATTTCTTTTTTAAAGAAATTAAAATACTAAAATTCTATAATCGTTATAATTCTTCGAGTAATTTTCCTTTTTTTAGAAACGTTTATTATTCCTTTATTATTTAATTACTTTAGACTAATTCTATTTTATAATTTTTGCATTATCGATTTTTAAGGAATTATTTTACTTATTTTATAGCTTATTTTTAATTTTTAAAAATCTATTCTCGCGATAAAAACAAATATCGTTTTTTTAAAAAAGATATTAAAATAATCGGCCTAATTAATTATTTATATATTAAACTTTTTTTTAAATAATTTAATTCCGAAATAAATTATACTAAAATTTTTAATATTAATAAACTCGAGTTAATTTTGCGAAGTATTTATAATAATACTAAATATTTTTTCTTTAGTTTTAACGATAATTCTTTTTTCGATAATACGATAATTCCTTTTATTAAAACTAAATCGATTAAAAAAGTAAAAGCTCTCGATTTATATTTATATTAATAAAATATTATAGTAACGTATACTTTCGCTAAAAAAGATAAATATAAATAAATTTCTATATTTATTAATTTATTTATCGTCGACGATAAAAAATATTTTAGAAATAAAATTTATTATAAAAACGTTAAATTTATTTATAAAAGATTTCGTGCTTTTGCTTTTAAATAATTTACAAATATTAAAAATAATAAATTTTTTCTTAAAAGCGTTTAATTTAAAGAAATTAAAGGAATTTTCGATATAATTTATTATAATAAACTTTATAATTATTTTATAATTTAATACAATATCGGCAAATAAATCGATTTTAATATTATTTTTAACGAATTTTATAAAAGAATCGAATAGCGAAAATAAACTATTTTCTAAATAAAATACGCTTTCGATATTTTGAAAATTAATAAGAAAAATTTATTTTTTAGTAATAAATCGTTTTTTCGATATAGGGAAAATAAATTAAAAAAGCTTTTTAAATTAAATATAAAATATATCGTTATTTTTAACGATAAAAAGAAATTAGCTATTATTTTTCTTTCGTTCTCGAGCTTTAAAAGTAAAGAAAAAGTTATTGAAATTAATATAAAAATAACGAAAAATAATTTTATTAAATAAATTAATAAAAACGAAAACGACGCTTTAATTATAAAGAACTTTTTTAAAAAGCTATTCGATAATATTTATAATAATATTTAATTTTTGCAAAAATGGGAATTAAAAAAGAAAATTAAATTATAATTATAGAATTAGTTTTTATTTAGTTTCTTAGTTCGTTTTATTCTATTTTTGAAGCTTTAGAACGAGCTTTTTCTATAGAAGAACGAATGTAGTGGAATGAGAATTTATTTTACTTTTATATAGTATTTTATAATTTTTATAAGAACTATTCCTTTTTAAGGATTTGGCTTAGGCCGAGACTTAGACTTAGTTAAGCAAAAGTATTTTATAGATAAAAAAAGTTTTCTCCTTTTTTTGAAATAGAAGGGAGGCAGCTTTGGCAATATAAATATAAACGATTAATTTTTGTTTATTATGCCTCCTCGCTATTGAGAGTGCCTCTGACTAATTTTGACGATTATTAATTATTACTATATTACGATTTTACGGCTTTCTTCGTTTATATTCATATATTAAAAGTTACGGACCGGTATTCGTTTCCTGCCCTAGGAGATAAATAATCTATAATTAGGCCCTTTACATTTTGGAGACCTCGCCCTTCGACATTAACCGCTCGATTAAATGCCGTTACATTAATAAATCTAAAAACTAATTTCGTAAAAATCGTTATTTCAAATATTTAAAAAACTTAATAATGGACTTTAATATTAAATATATTTTTCGCGATTTTGTAAATTATAATATTTATAGAAAATAAAATAAAAATTATATTTAAATAAATATTATATTTATATTTATTTTTAATATTAAATTCTTCGATTCTAATTTAAAA
>QYAJ01000409.1:0-13854 GCA_003988865.1 Phialocephala sp. D728
TAAGGAAGGAAGAAGGAGCGAAGCTCCTTCTCCTTCCTTATACTAGTCTAATGGGGGAGGCTGGGATCACGTGCCCTTCGGGCACGTGCTCCAGCCTCCAAAGCTGACACTTCCAACACTCCCACATCAGCGACTCCTACAAGGTAAGTACGCTCCTATAGAGTAAGTGCTCCCATAGACTAAGTACTAGCTAAATACAAAAACGGAGACTAGCTCCTACATACGTAATGCCGCACTTTCGATAAACCTTAGCCAAAAACTTTATATAAGGGAAAAATAACAGTTTAAGGAAGAATAGTAAGTAAATAAGGAAAGTAGCCGGCAGGCGGACAAATAAATAACCCGAAAACACAAGCGCCAACTAATACAAAAGGTACTCGGACAAATAGGCCTAAACTAGCCAAAAAAAACCAAAATATTCGAATAGAATATTCGTAAAACGGCAAATAAGCGATAAATACCGTAAATGATCGTAGAAATACGATCTCCCCTTTATACTTGGATATTCCATCGTCTATTCAACTCCTATAATAGCCCTAAAGGCCTTAAAAGAGTCACGTGGTAGTGGTTTCGTCAAGCTATTAATAGTTTGCTTAAATGTATATACGTATCGCAATTTTATCGTGCTATCGGCTATCTTCTCTCGAACGAAATAGTAGTGCGTCTCAATATACTTAGTCCGTTCGTGAAATTAAGGGTTCTTTGCGAGTGCTATAGCCTTTTGGTTATTACTATAGATAATAATAGCATTTTTTCCATCGTTAAGTCCGGGGTGAATGGACGTTAAAAAGCCCTGCAACCAAATAGCCTTTTTAGTAGTATTCGTCTATTCGATATACTTCGCTTTGCAAAAGGAGAGGGATACCGTAGCTTGTCGTTTTAAGAACCAAGAGATAGCTGCCGAATCGAGGGAGAAAATATAACCGGAAGTAAATCGACAAGTATTTAAGTTATTCGCTAAATTAGAGTTCGTATATTTATTTAACGGTTAAATAGATTTATGGAAAATAAGCCCTATATATAAAGTGTGCTTTAAGTATCGGAAGATACGTTTTACCGCGAATATATAAGCATCGGTAAAGTTTGAGACGTATTGCGAAATTACAAAGACCGAAAAAGCCAAATCCGGCCGTGTGCCGAGTATTGCGTATATAAGAGAGCCTACTGCAAACTAGTACTCTTTACGAAAAGCTTTATCGGCTTCGTAGTCCGTAAAGGCCGCCCGTAGCTTGTTGTAGATCTCTATAAGCGTAGCTACTGGGTAATAGTTTGCTATGCCGTGGTCCTCAAGGATTTTGCGAAGGTAAGCTTTTTGGGAGAGTCGTAGAGTCCTTCGCGGACGGTCCCGAGTGATTTCTATGCCGAGATAGAAGTGGCAAACCCCTAAATTCGTTATTTGGAATCGTTGATTTAATTAAGCCTTAAAAACGTCGATATTTTGCTTAAAATCATCGGCTATTAGCAAATCGTCCATATAGATAGCGAGAATAATATTGTTCCGGTAAAACACTAACGAATTCGTATTTAATAAATGGAAACCGAGTTCGGAAAAAAATGTGGCGAATGTATTATACTATACTCGTGGAAATTGTTTTAGATTGTAAAAGGCTTTGTTTAATCGTGCGATGCCGGTAATACTATATTTCATGAATAATTTAATTTATATTTCTTTTTTTATTTATTCGTATAGGAAAGCGGTTTTGATATCTATTTATTTTAGCTTTTAATCGTATACGATAGCGAGGGCGAAGATCGCTTTATAATTTATCGATTTAATTATAAAAGCAAAGGTTTCATTAAAATCCAGCCCGTATTATTGCTCGAATCTATAAACTATCTAACGAGCCTTGTATTGTAAGATCTTTTCCATAGCCTTTTTTTTAATTTTAAATACTTATTTACTCGTAAAGAACTCACGGCCGTTCGATATAGCGTTCGAGGTCCACGTCTCGTTTTCTATAAAGAAATTATATTCGTCGAAAATTGCTATTTTTTAATACTTTTATTATAAGCATTTTATGGCTTCTTTAAGAATTTTAGACTTAAAGAGCTTTATGGGACTAGCATAGCTTAGAAAAGTAAATAGTAAAAGATTATTAAATAAAGAAAAAAAAAAAAAAAAAAAAGTAAAGTAAAATTGCATCTTTGTATAAAGGATCGGGAGAGCTATCGTTTAGCCGTCGAAAGTAGTCGTGGGAAGAAGTCTCGTTTATATAATGATAATAATATTGATTTTCGTCCAATAGAACGTAAGCGGAGCCTAGCGTTCAGAACCTCCCAAGGGGTATGGGGACGTGCTAAGCTAAGGTTTGTCTATTTATATAAAAGTCCTTAGAAAGCAATTCCAACTACGCGCTTGCTTAGTAAAGCGTTAATTAATAGACTTCCCCATTTGGTTAGGGTAGTCTTAGGGTTATATAGGGAAAGTAAGTCTTTAGTTAATTATGCCGAGAGGTATATAAATTCCAAAGTTCAATTGCCGCTTGAAAAGTGGCTATCCCCACTTTTTAGACTTAGTCGAGCCGTTATAAAGGAAAAGAATAAATAAAAAGCCTTAAACCTCGAACTTTGAGAAACTATTATATAATATAATATTATTACTTTTATCGAGTGTAAATCTTGGAGTAAAACTTTATGATTTATAGAAATTTGACGAACTTTAATAATTTGGCTATAAAGCGGCGTAAATATATAATATCCTTCGTTTTATTTAATAGAAATATTGCTAGTTTATTTGGCTATTGGCCAAAGGTTCTTTATACTTTTCTGCATCGGATTATATAGATTAGGGTCTTGCGTTTTTCGCATAAGTAGTCCGTTTTGGCATTCTTGTGCTTGAACTTGTTATAATACTAAGCAAAGTCTTTATATAATAATTGAAGTGCTAGTAATTTTTGCAGAAGCGGTCGCTGTAAGTTAAGCTTTAGTAATACTTTAACGTTATATATAGTGTCCCAATTTCTATATTATGCAAATAGCTTGGCATTACGGCTTTCCCACCAAGTTTAACGGGCTTTCTTTTTTGCTTTTTAGTATATCGTTTTAATTTCGTTGGTAGTAGGCTTTAAGGCGAGCTCCTCGTCTTAAGCCGATAGTATTGCCTTTTGGTTTACTAAAGCGTTTGCCGCCTCGTTGCCTTCGATATTAGTATATTTTAATAACTACCGTACTTTTACGTTATATATTTCCATTACGCTATAGTAATTAAGGAAAGCCTATTATAATAAAATTAGTATATCTTCTCGAATACTTTATATTATTAAAGTACTATCGATGTAAAGCCAAATCTTTCTATCTTTAATTTCTAAAAGTATATTAATTATATATTCGAGTTTTTTTTAAGTTTTAATTACTTTAGCGTTAAAGACGTATAAGCATTTATTAATCGAGCCTATTTTTTTCCCAATCTATATTCTATTTTAATAAATTAAGTATTTATATTCGACGTATTTATTGCCGTTTAATACTTATTTCGATTTATTTAAGAAGATGGAGACGTTTATCGATAATAGTGCTGCCTATTATTTCTTAAAATTACGTGAAGCTTCGGCCTTCTTTTATCTATTCGTAGGGTCCGTTCTGCTACTAATAGTGTAGCGTAGTAGGACTAGCCGAGATCGAGGAATGCTTGGGAATAGCGTTCCAAGTTTTTAGACCTTTATTTTCGGGCGTTGGAGTGAGCCTGCTCTTTTGCCTCTACTTATTATTGGGGGAGTAATTCTATTCACTAATGGGTACTATTAGTCGATAGTTTGGAGCCTTATAGCAAAGCGTAGCTTTGCTTCTTCCAAAGCTGCCATCCCAAATAGTAGTTTTAAGTTCTTAAAGAATGTGATCGTCGGAGTAGTTCTTTAAACTAGTAGTACACTTTTTGCTACGAAAGCGATCGTTTTATCTACTATTTCCATAAATGTTCCTACTTTAGCATTAACTTCGATTAACCTATTTTGTTTTTGCAATTTAGGCTATTTCTTTCGTCCGATGTACCATGCTTCTATACTATAAAGTATTGAGGATAGTATGTAAATAATTATCGCCTTGCGTAGTGAATTCGCTAAAGGCTTATAAATCGTTTATATTAGCTTACGAATATAGTGCGCTACTTTGCAAGCCTTGGCTGCCCGTTTAGCTACATATCGTTTAAAAATAAGCTTTTTATTGAATTATATATTTAGTTATTTTAAAGCAAGTTATTTCTCTAATTTTAATACCGTCGTAATAGGCTGAATTGTAAACTCGTCGTTAACTTTATAAATTAGAGCATAGTTACCCCGCTTTTTTATAAAATGGATTATTTCCAGCTTTTTAAATATGAAAAAGATTTTATTTTTTTCTTTTTAATTTAAAATACTTTGGATATCTTGGGCTAGTAGCGTTACGTTTTCGTCGAAGAAGTTTATTGCTCGGTAAAGGCAAAGGTTATTTACGTACTCGAATTTTAGAATAGTGTTTTATTATAGAAGTTTTACCAAATATAGTATATATAAAATAAAGAATAGTGGGGAGCTTTGTGGGATATCGCATTTGACTTTATAGTTAGGAGTTATGGCTTTTTCTAATCGTATTTTTACCTTTCGTTTAAAAAAGAAGTTGTTAATAAGTTTTAATAGAGAGAGAGGCCAACTTTACTTCGTTATTCTTTATAATAGTTTCCTTTTTAATAAAGCGTTAAACGCTTTTTACATATTTATCGTAATTATAATAACCTCCCGGTTTCGCATTATAACGGCCTCCACGTCGTAGGTGAAGGCTGCTACTAAGTTTATAGTAAACTTTTTAAAAAGGGCTTCATTATATTAAAAGCTAAATATTCCGTATGTAAATGCTATCCAAGCTAGTCTTTTAGCAATAATGCATTCTAATCTTTTCGAAACGCAAAAAAAAAATGCGATAAAGCATTAGAATCGTATTAACGATTTATTTTTTTTCCCAACTTTTAGCATTATAGCTACCTTTACTAGCCTCCAGCCTTAAGGGAAGTAGCTATAGTATAAGCATTATTTGTAAAGGCCGTGTAGAACCTTTTTTATATGCGTTTAGCATGCTTTAAATAGTTTAACTATAACTCGGTTCGTTTTTAGCAAAGTACTCGAGATTTTTATTATACTTTTTTCCACTTTCTCCGCCGAGACGTACGCGCTATTCTATTCGAGGTGTTTTGTGCTTTTTTAATGTAGTAGGGAATTATTTTCGAAATCGTTTTTCACACGAAAACGGTTTAATATCTTTAATTTAAAGGTTTTCGCTTTCTCTATCGTATTTTCCACTATTATATATAAGTGGGAATAATTTTAAGTTCGAGGCTATTTTATACTAGCTAATAACTTTATAAAATATTTTATCGTTATTTACTTCATCGATAACATGCTTTTAATAGTCCCGTTTCGCTCTTCGAACTATCGTGAGGAAGTGTATCTTTTCTCGAGTCTTTATACATCCTTTCCCTGGGGGATTATGCTATATAGCAATATGCTATTTATAAGCATCTTAGCACTCTTTTATCTACCATAGTACTACGTATCCGTTACCTCTCTATAGCTTGCCTACTATTTAAATTACTAATTTAAAAACTTTTGCGAAATATTCCACAAAATCGTCAATTTCCTCCATAGTCTTAAAGCTTTATAGGTTTGGTAGAAATTCTACTCTATTTTGCATTAATCTTGCAAACTTATCTAAATCTATCTCCGAGATCCGGTAATTAACTTGCTCTAACGATTTCGTGCCTTTTCTCGGTACGATAGTGATTTGTATATAGTGGTCCGATCTATATTGCATATCTTTACGAACTATAATCTATACAAAAAGAATATTTGAAAAAATTAGATCGATAACGTACCTTACCCTTTGCATAGCCATTTCGGGTACCCCGATAAAGTCTATGCTAGATATGCTAAATTATTATACTAACTCCACTTCTCGATGGATAGTTGTAACTTTAGGCTTGAATATATTATACTAGATATTAAAGTCTTTCTCTACTACGTAATTAGGTGGGGGTAATAAGTATATAACGTAGTCCAGGACTTCTCCTATATCTAGCGGCCTATACACGTTAAGAATAGTGCGTCCGTTAATATTTATTTATAGTATACATTTGCTTTTAGATAATTATTTTATTTCCATTTGAAGACTTGGTCCTTTATATACGTACGTCAAAACTCGTGGCCTATTAGCTTCGTATTTATCTCTATCTCCGTGCCCCTAGTTTTAAAAATCTAGTAATGCATATAAATCGTACCCTAAATAGTTTTGAGTCCTAATATTCGATTTTATATAAAGTTTTTGTACGTATACTATATTTATACTTTTTAAGAACGCTATTTATAGTAGTGTTAAATGCTATAGTTGTCCTTTGCCGATATTCGCCTAGCAAATTTATAAATCTTTTAGTCGTAGTCGTTTACGGCTTTTACCACGGGACTAAGGTAAGCTTACCATTATTATATAAGTTTGTCGAGGTTTAAATCGTCTTCTATATCGGCCAAAATCTAGTATCGGCTTTTAGGTAAGGAAATCGATGTATTTTTCTTCCGCTTTTCAATAGCACTACGTCCGATTTGGGCGTTTTTGCTCGTGGTTAAGGTTGAGGTCGTTCTTGAGCCAACGCTAAAGCTTACGTTCTCGTAGTCGCTAATTTATTAGCCGACTTTCCATTTAATTAAAGGAAGTATTAATGTAATATTAATTATTAGAGCTTGGCTTTAGAATTAAAGTTGCGATTCCTTTATTTTATTATTAATTTCGTTAATTTCGCTTATCGTCGTTAATAATTATTAAATTTGAAGTTGAGGTAATAGTAATAGCTCCGTTACTTCGTCCGCCATTATCGCTTTTCTAAATTCGTTATTTCCGTGTTTGCAAATAGCTTTAAGTTCTCGGCGGAAAGGCTTAATAATTCTTCCGCCATGTCTTTTCGATTTAGCTAAGTAACTAAAGTATTTTATTAAGAATAGGCTATAGCAATTTACGCACTTTAATCTCTTTATACACAAAATACCGTGTAATTTTTCGTGTTAGTCCATTTATACTATATAATTATTGTATCGAAAAGCTTTAAAGTAATTTATTATATTACATTATTTTTAGCATTTTAAATTATATTTAACTATCTTTTATCTTTTTTCGATTAATCGAGCTTTATCGCTAAAGTTAAAAAATCGAAACGATTTTACTTCGATAAAAAAAAATATTATTTAAATTATTTTCTTTAAAGAGTTTGCTTTATTTTTCGAGGGCTTAATCTCGACCGGCTAAATTTTAGTCTAAGCGAATACTTTCTTTTTAACTAATTCTGGCGTAATATTAATAATGCCGCCTATAAATTGCTATATAGCGAAGAGTATTTACGGCATTGTATAGTTGAACTATTTCTTTAGTATTCGGATTGCTATAACGTTAAAAGTCCGTTTAATAATTTCAATGTTCTTTTGGAAGAGTAGGATGTCGTGGACGCTAGCATTTAAAAGTGTAATAGCCTATTCTATTATAATAAACGTAATTAGTGGGATTTAAATTAAAGTAACGTTTTCGATATTATCGGCCAAAGCTTTTCGAAGTGTAAATAGCTTCGGTTTATTAAATCGAGCTAATAGTTCGACGGTAATAAAGATTCGGCGATCTTCTCTTTTGAAAGTAGAGCTATAGCTACTCGCGATGTTGAGAGAGATTTTACTCGAAAAGAAATTAGTTTTGCTCGATATAAATATAGATTCGATTTGAAATAAAAAGAAATTTATCCCTAAGTTTTTCGGGGTTTAGCCTATCGCCACGTTTGCAAAAGTGATTAATTTAGGCCTAAAAAAGGATGTGTTAAAGCTTAGGATTCGAATAGAAACGAAAAAGTTTTTTATAATATTTGCGAAAAAAGCGGTCGAAATGTATACGACGACGTTTTTAGCCAGATTCTCCGCTACTTCTTTATAGTTTAATTGTTAATAGTTGGCTATAAATTAGTCTATTATCGAGGTAAAGTCGTTATAAATTATTTTTTAGTATTTAACCTAATATTCTACGATATCGAGCTAGCTACTAATAGCCACCGACACCTCGTTATTTTACATTCCTTTACCTATAACGAGTTTAAGTAAAAAGTTATTTAAAACTTTTTTATATCTTTTCGAGGCGTGCTTATTAAGGTTAGTAAGCGTCTTCGCTTTTTGAGGCCGAGTGAAGTCGGCATTGTCGTTGCTTGAGGTCGTCGAGCGTGATGGAGTGGAATTCGCCATTCCGGCAGTTACGCAATTGCGCGCACCTCCCGAATGGTCGGAATCGATTCGTAGACGATGAATTTAATGAATTTGCAAGCCTGAAGGGGCCAGAAAGGGTCCTGAAAGGATACCTCAGATTCAGAAAAGTATGTAAAGGTGAAGTCTCGTTTATAATAGATTCGAACGGTATATTTTCGTGAATTTCGAGAGAAGTTTCGTATTATAAAAACGGGTATTAATTATATAATATAATTTTAAATTCGTCGTCGAAATAGTGCTCGTCCGATACTACGGATGTAAATCCGTTTACGGACCCTTTATCTTCGTTTACAAATGGTTAACGAAGCGGCGGTAATAGAAAAATATTATAAAGGTTTTCATTATCGTTAAAATCCGAACCGTACTTTCGTTTCCAAACTTATTTCGGCTTAGTAATGCAATAGTAAGATTCTCGCAATATCGGATCGTTAAACTAATTAGCTTCGCGATCTAAATCGAAAAGAGAATTTAAATCGATTATAAAAAAACGATTTATTCGTGAAATAACGTAAGGGAATAGTAAATTTTTAATTTATAAAAAAATTTATATAAAAATTTGCGATTTAATTAATAATAAATTAATATCCACGAGTGGAATTATAGCATATATAGATTTAACGAGAATAAACTAATTTAGTATTGTAGAAGTTAGATTTGGATAGTTTTAAAGTTTAAAATTTTAAAGTAATAGTAATAATAACTTTTAAATTATCGATTTAATTTGAGAGATAAATTAATCTTTAATTTGCGAATACTTTATAGATTTTAACGAATTTAATAAAAATATCGAGATTAGTATTCGTTAAAGGATTTATTATTTATAAATAATGGAAACGGATTATTTAAAAGAATTCGAATAGAAATTATAATTTAAATTGTTTTTATTAGAAATTAAATTTTTAAAATCGAATTTCTTTTATATAAGCTTTTTAATCGTTTTAATCGCTTCCCTATAAACGATTTTATCGTTTAGTTTAAATATATAGTAGAAAATATCGCTTTTATAATTTACAAAAATTCTATAAGTAGTAACGTTACGAAGTTTCTTAGATTTCCCCGAGTTATTATAGTAAATTACAAATTTAAAAACCTTTATATAAAAATACTATAATTTTTATTTATAAATCTCCTTATATGAGATTCGATTCGTAGCTGAATATAGATTGCGAACGTAGAGGTAGATTATATACTATACGGCTTCGGGCTAATACTTAAGGTTAAAGCTAGCGTAGTTTAAAAAAAGTAAAGCTTTTCACTAAATAGTTTATTTTAGCCGTTCCACTAGTTCGTTTATTTCTGGAGTATATAGCTCGATAGACTTCTATAAAATACTTTATTTAAATATATATTTTTAAAATTAATCGGCGATATATTCGCTCCCGTTATTATTATATAGCCGTTTAACGGTCTAACCCTTTTCCGAACGACTAAAATGCTTATTAAAGTAAATAAAGTAGTTTATAACCTCGCTTTTAGCCTTGATAAAGTATATTACGGCAAATTTCGTTTTATTACATTCGAAAGTTATAAAGTATCGGCTGCCGTCGTAGTCTTTTACAAGTATTAAATCGATGATATCGAAGTGAATAAGCTTAAAGGAATTCTCGCCGGGCTTAATTTTATAATTATATAATCGTCGTTTACTTTTTTAAATTAAGCACGAGTTATATATATATAAATCTTTAGCTTAAATCTTTTTAAAGTTAATGTTATTTATAAAAGTAACTAATTTTAATAAAGCTTGCTTCTTTAAATATTCGAGACGATTATATCAAAATAGCTTATTTTAATCGATAGTATAAACTTGAGATACGTGCTTAAAGCGTTTGTGACGAAAGCGAGAGATAGTCGATAAAGCGTAATCGCCGGAGAAAAGAAGATATAAAATAAGGATTAGACCGCAAGCGAGCGTAAAAGTAATAAATATATTAGTAAAAAAAGGAAAAGGAAACGATAGAAAAGTATTAAAAGTAATAAAGATAGCAAAGACGCTAAAAGGATAAATAGTTTATACGACGGAAAAAGTAATGAAAAAAGCGGTAGAAAGAAGTTATTTAAACGAATGATTTAATAGCTAAAGTTCGTGTTTTGCAAAAGTATTAATTATATAGCCGTTTATTTTCCATGAGATCGAGTTCTTCGTTATTATAAAATATACGTTTTTTAAAAATAATTATAAAATTGAAATAAAATTAAACGGCTTTATTGCAAAGTAGTATTTAATATTACTTAAAATAAGTATAGCCGCAATATCGTTAGAACTGGAAATGGGAATTTGGACCGTTTTTACATTTTTATATTTAATTACGCTATTTATTTTGCCGTAATCGCCAAAGTTATCGAGTTTTAAATTTATAAAATAATTTTTTGCACTCGTTAAATAGTTCGTATAGCCGATGTCTAAGGCCCACTTATGCCGTAGGTTTAGTTCAAAATGAGCAAAGAAAGCAAAGTTCGTAAAAAGAGTTATACGCGAAGCCGTAAGCAAAGCCGTTTATTCGATAATTCGTCCATTAATCGCGAGAAGATTATAATTAGTTATAATTGCTTTAATATTCGTGGTAGTCTTCTTTGGAGAAAGCGTAAAGGCCTTTATCGAGTATTGTGGTTTTTTCAAATCCTTTTCTCTATTTCCACCGATTCGTTTACGTTTATTATAATAGCGATTTTCATCGAATTCTTTTTTAAAATAGAGGTATTTAATAAAATATTATGATTTTTAATAATAAAGCTTCTTGCAATATATACAAATCTTTTTCGAAGTATTTAATCGATTATAACGTTTGTAAGCGATTAAAGTTTATTTAATATCGTTTATAAATAAAAATTAACGGGTTTCCTTTATATATATAATTTAAATAATCGTTTCGAAGTTAATAGCTAATTTGCCGGCTTTCTCGATAAAATTACACGTTTGAATCGTAGTAGCGATGAAAATATCGAAAATAAAGCTTAGATCGTTAAAGAATCGTAGAATAAGCTAAATATTAAAGAAATTAAAAAAGAAATATAATTGCTATAGCTCGTTATTTATTTACTTTAATTAATCGGCGAAATCCGTAATATCTTTGCAATTTATTAAAAAGATAAAGTAAAACTTTAAAGTAAATTCGATAAGCTTTTCGGCATCGGTAAAACGGCAAAAAGCGAAAGTGTCGAGCATACTAAAAGCATAAGTCTCCTTTTGGACTTTGTAATAGTTTAAATATTTAAGTTTTAATTCGATCGCTTTATACGCTTTCGCTTATTTATTTTTCTATAAAATAAAGTCTCTCTTATACGCCGTACGCTTCGTTTTCTATTTTGCTACTAACGTTTAATATACTATCGTTTAAGCAGCGGTAGAGACAGGATTTATTCGCAAAACTAGCGGTTTCGATAGAAATACAAGCTTTCGTGCGAGATCGAGGATCGAGGCATATTTATTAATTATAAATGCTTCCATCGTTCGACGTTTAAAATCGAACTAATTTAAACCGTTATTCGAAAAAACTAGAATAAAGTTTAAGCCGATTATTAAAGAAGCTATTTTTTCGTCTAATATTATAAAGAAATAGATATAACGTCGATAGAAAAGAAATGAGGAAAATATAAATAATTACAAAGTTTATAATTTTTTTAAAATCTAAAACGGCGTAGTAATTATATAAAGATTTTAATGAAGTTTTAAAAAAAGGAAAAACCGTGAAGTATAGATATTTAACAAGTAAAAGGATGAAAAGGACTTGAATCGAACTTAAATTCGAAATGTACGGTAGAATCGGCCTTAGGCTTAAAGTATATTGTGGAATCGGCTTTACGATCGATATTTATTGCGCAACGATCTCCGAAAGTTTATATATACTATTCGAGAAGGTAATTAAGTAGTGAGTTATCGATCGATATTGAAATGCGTAATACTATCTTTTAAAATTAATATATATTAATAAATTATACGATATCCGCGATTCGTGTGGTTTAAAATGGAAAAGGAAAGGCATTCGATAACGTACTAAATGAATTACTTAATATAAATCGTGCTATAAGAATAAATTCGTTCGTAGAATCGTAGATATAAATAAATACGATAATTTAAATTTTTATATTTAAACGTAATAAGCGTACGATAAAACTAAAGAGATTTGTAAAGTTTGTAGTAAAGAGATAACTTTTTTAGAAGTTTGCTTAAGAAAATGAAATAATATTTCTAAAAGCTTTAAAAATGGACGATTAATAATTTTAGTTCGATAAACTATTAAAAATGCAAAAGAAATCTCGTAAAATAGTTTTCAAATAATAAAACCATTAATTAAAATTACGCTATAAAAAACGATAATTCGGCTAAGATTATTCGAGAGCGAGGAATATATTTTTAATAAAATAGTTCGTATTAAGTTAACGATAGAATTTCACGAGTTTTATATTTCTCGAAACCTTTTTATTATTAGCTTTATCGTTATCGTTAATATTATTATAATAAATAATAGTATTCGTAGTAATAATTAGATTCGGCATTTAAGAGAATATCTCGTAGTCGTAAGTTTTATAATAATATTCGTAAAGCAAAGTTTTCACGATAATTTAAGGCTTCTATCGAATGTGTGGTAAGGCCGAGACATTTATTTAAGGTTTTAGGCCGATGAAACACTATAAGCGACGATCGCGGAAGGCAAGAGCCGTAAGCCGTAGGTAAACGAATAGAACTATGAAAGATAATGGGCAAAGCGGGCCGCGAATACGAGCCGCTATCGGTAATTGCAGCCGCGTAAGCTTCTCCCTTGGCTGCAATAGTTTAGAGGGATCGCAATTCGCAATGCTTTCCGGAAGGAAGGCTGTGGCGGCTACCACCTAAAGGATCGGCACTTGGCACTAAGGGCCCCCGTAACTAAGCTAATAGATCTCCCCCGAAGCCAAGTTAACGAGTCTTCCCTAAAGCCGAGTGGCTGGGAACTCTCCCCTAACTCACTATATAAATAAAAGGCTTTAAAAGGGAAAAGAATCGAAGAAATATAATTTAAATAAAAATAAAGACTAAGGAATAAAGTTTAAGAGTATAAACTTCGTATAAATAGTCGTATTTAATATTTCGGCTAATTTGCAAGTAAAACACAATATTAATCCGCTATAATAAAAGTGCTAAAAGCGATATAGACCTAAGCTTTAAATATAAAAGTAATCGGACGATAAATAGCCGAAATAAAATTATAAAAAGTTATAAAATACAATTACTAATTTAACTCGTTATTATTTTATTAATTCTCGAAGAAAATATAACTAACGATTGCCTCGTACTATAATAGTTAGCAATAATATATATATAAAAAATAGAACTTAATCTTATCGAATTATAAAGTATCGATCGAATAAAAATCGAAATAGAGATGTCGATAAAATCGAAAAGATTTATCGATATATCGATAAATTTAAAAGCAAATCTTATACGGAAAAAAGTTTATAATTTGTTGTAATATATAATATGCATTTATTATATATATATGTATATGTGTATATGTATATGTAAGGAAGAAAGAAGGAGCGAAGCTCCTTCTCCTTCCTTATACTAGTCTAATGGGGGAGGCTGGGATCACGTGCCCTTCGGGCACGTGCTCCAGCCTCCAGAGCTGAC
>QYAJ01000410.1:0-13837 GCA_003988865.1 Phialocephala sp. D728
TAGAAGAGGGTGTGGGGAGAGCCTGTCTAATATACAAGCGCAAGAGCCTCAAAGGGAGCTAGTATCGCTTCCTTTAAGCCTGCAGGACAAAGCATGGAAGGCGCTAGTCCTGATCTGGCAATTCTAACCCTTTGTATGCCTTGGTGACCGATATTCGTCACAGTACCCCTCCCTTTGAAATCCTAGGTCACTTGACTTAAATTGCAGCTTGAAAAAGTTATAGCTTGAAAAAGTTGCGGCCTAAAATATAAGGCTAATTTTCGGGAAACCCGAAAATTAGCTTGATTTCTAAGGTATTAAAAACAATAAAAATAATATAGTAAAAGTAACGCTTTTCTAAATCAAAATTCTTTTTAATTATAATTAAAGCTTATTTTAATAATTTCTTAGACTTTTTTGTTTTCCGTCTCTATTCTCGTTCGTCCTTAGGGCTAAGGAATCGTGGATAAGCTAAGTGGAATCTTTGCAATAGATCCTTTACGTTCTCGAAAGCTTTCGCGCCGTACTATATATTGTTTAAGGGCCAGCCTTTTTATTTAGCTTGATATTACAATTTGCTGTAATAGAGGCGGGCGTTTAATATTTTGGTAACTTCGTACTTCTTCTCGCCGTCGATAATTTCCGGTTCTATAGAGTCGGGGATTTGTTTAGGCAGAGAATTATTAGGATCGAGGCATAATAGATTTAAATGGAATACGTTATAAATCCTAGTATTTAGTATATCGATTTTATAAAAGGTGTAGCCAATCTTTCGTAGAATAGGGTAAGGCTCGATTTGCTTATTATCCAGCTTTCGGCAGTCCCGTTTCGTACGAATATTTTTAGTAAATATCTATACTTTATCTCCGATTTAGTAATTCAAGGCCGGCTTTCGATGCTAATTTGCAAATCCTTCTATTCTAGTTTAAGCCAAGGAAGTCTCCTTTTATAATAAAATCCAAAGCTTCTTTATCTTCTAAGCGAAGGCGATAGCCGTTTCTCGATCGTACTTCTCTTTAATTATACGAAAAGCTTTGGTTTCCGATTCAAGGTCGAAGTTTATTCGGGGGTAGTAGCCCTTATTAGCAAAGAATAGGCTTATTTAAATAGTATCCGAAACGTGATCGTTAATAGCGAATTCGGCTATAGAGAGCCAGGAGATCTAGTCGTTCTATTAGTAATTAACGTACGTTTTAAAGTAGCGTTTCATTTCACTATTAGCAATCTTAGTTTATCCATCCGACTACGGGTGAAAAGTAGTAAAAAGTCGTGCCGTGATTTTAAATATTCGGCATAAATATTTCTATACTTTCGCTATAAACTATACTCCTCGATCGAAAATAGTAGAGTCGAATAGTCTATAATATTTCTATACGTACTTTATAAACAAATAAATTATCTCCTCGGCAAAGGTTTCGTCCTTTTTTAAAAGATAGGGAATAAAGTAGCGTTTTTTGGATAATCGGCACACGATTATAAGAATAGCGTTATAGCTTTTATAAAGCGGTAGTCTAATAACGAAGTTCATTAAAATATTTTGCCAAGGCTATAGCGGTATTGGCAGAGGATTAAAGAGTCTATTATATATGTCCTTTAGAGCTTTACTATATCGGCAATCGTGATAGTTTTATATAAATTAAGTAATTATTTTGTCTATGCGAAGCTAGTAGTAATAGCGTTTCAAGTGGGTCAAGGTTTTGGCGACTCCGAGGTGCCCGACTAAAAGTTGGCCATAAACTCTCTTAATTAAATTAACTCGAAGGCCGTTTAATACTTAAGCTTTGCCTTTAAATCGAAGAAGTTTATAATCGTCGATACTATAGTATAGTAGAGAGACGTCGAAGCTAACTCGTTCCTTCTTTTCTAGTTTCTTTAAAATATTAAAATAAAACTTATTTACTTTTTGCATTTAGCGAATCTTTTCTATTGCGTCTAGCTTAATATTAAGCAATTAGTGCGTTAATATAGTTTCTAAAACGATCTCTAAAGCAAGGTCCTCTCGTACGGCAAGGGAAAGTCGGTGTAATAGAAGTAAGACTTAATTCATATGCTTTTAGCGTTCGTTCGTATCGTTTTAAAGGAAATCGCTTATCCTCCTTATCAAAGCATCGGCCTTACCGTTTAGCTTGCCAAAACGGTATTAAATCTTAAAGTGGAATTGCGATAGGAATTCAGCCCATCTAGCTTATCGACGAATAAGTTTCTTAATAGTAGTAAAGTACTTTAAGTTTTTGTAATCGATAAGGATTTGAATAGAGAGTCTAATTCCTTTTAATTTAAGGCGCCACTCTTTCAAGGAATGTATAATAGCTAGAAATTCTTTATTATAGATTTTATAATTGCATTTGGCGGGGACTATTTTCTTAGAGAAGTAGGCTATCGGGTGAAGCAGGCCGTCGGAGTTAGCGAATTAAAAAAGCATTTTAAAGAACATGTAATTAAAGGCGTTAGTTTTCAAATAATAAGCTTTGTCTTTATCGAAGTAGGATAATACTAATTTAGTGCTAACGATATCCTTTATTAATTAGAAAGTAGCTTAGCATTTATTACTTTATACGAATAGCGTATTCTTTTTTTGTAAAGTAGTTAAAGGGGCTAGGATTCGCGAGTAGTCGGTAATGAATTTGCGGTAAAAGTTATAAAATCCCGTGAATAAAGCTATTTTAATGGCGGTATTCGGGGTAGGCTAGTTTTTAATAGTTTGTATTTTAGCAAAGTTTATCTCAACTCTAGTAGTATTAACTATAAGTCCTAGAAACTTAGTACGAGTAATGTGAAACTCGCACTTTTTAATATCGGCCTATAGATTAGCGTTAATTAAAAGCTATAGAACGTATTAAACGTATTTTATATAATTTTATTCGTTTTTACTATAAATAAAAATATTATTTAAGTAAGTAGTAGCGAATTAGCTTAGGCAATCCCAAAGAGTCTCGTTAATATACTTTTGAAAAATAGCTAGTCTATTGCAAAGTCCAAATAGTAATACTTTTGATTTAAATTATTTATAGCGAGTAATGAAAGTAATTAAATCTTCGCTTTTCTCGTTTATACATATACGATTGAAGGCGTGCCGTACGTCTAATCGAGTGAAGATTTTGGTGCTATTTAACTAAGCCAAAGTCTCGTCTATAAAAGGCAAAGGGTATTTGTCCTTCTTGGTAATTACGTTAAAGCGACGGTAATTTATGTAAAATCGTAGTCCTCTACCCGGCTTTTTAATAAATAAGATTAATGAAGACTAAGGAGCTTTGCTAGTCGTAATAAATCCTTTAAACAAGTTTTTATTAATATAGTTTTTAATTAATTCGAGTTTCTTTTAGAATATATAGTAGCTTTTAATATAAATAGGGATTTGTTTATCGATAAATTTAATATAGTGATTATATTCACGGTATAGAAGTAGAGTATTAGCCTCCTTTTTGGAGAAAGCTTTAATAAAATAATAGTATTTTATAGGAACTATTAATTTAGAATTAATTTTTTTTCCTTTTTCTTTTCGGCTTTTTCGTAGATTTCCTTTATGGAAATGGCAAAGGCATAGTATAGGCCTTCTTTATAAGTATTACGGCTTTTATTAATTAAAAAGATTATGGAAGCGGCTTTAATTATACAAATAATAGTCCGTTCGAGAGGCTTACTTGTATTAGCAAGTTTATGCAAGATCTTGGTTACTTTAGGTATAGGTTTATTCTTTAAAGTAGTTGCAAAAGCAGAAGCTGTTGAAGTTAAAGCAAGTGTGGTTCCCGAAGTAGCTGGCGGCGCTATTTCGAGGTTATATCGAGCTTCGATATAAATATAGTATTTATATTTAAATTTAATAAATTCGTTAATGAGATTAATCTTTACATTATAGTAATGCATCCATTGCTTGCTAATAATAGTTTGGTGAGTGAGATTCGTGATGTAGAAATAGACGTTGTCGGCAGTATAATTTTGAATTCGTATACGAGGGTATATAGTATAAATTATATATGCCTTCCCATCTTCGCTATAGCCTTCGATTTCCTTAAGCTTAGCTAGCTCGACGAAATCGATATTTAACACTTCGTATACTTTTTATGCAATCTCGAAATTAATGTAGTTTTCTTCGCGAGCGCTTATATTTATTAAAGCTTATATAGTAATCTTGTTATCTCTAATTATTGTATAGTCTAAGAGGAGAAGTAGGTCTTTGTATAGAGCGTTGGAAATTAAGCTAATATACGTAAAGAATAGTTTTTTAATGGCGACTTTTTTAGAAGTTATTCGTTTTTCGAATCGGTTTTATAATTAAAATAGCGATTTAATTATTAATTATAGTTAAAGTCGTAATTATCGTCGATATCGGTATTAGCCTCGGATAAGTATTTTACGTTATTTACTTTCGAGGGCTTGTCCTTTTTCTAGAGGTAATCGAGTGATTTATAATCGAGCTTTTTACAGCTGTAGTATTCTACTTTTATTTTAATAGTTAGCTTAAAGTAAAGCTTTGGCGTTGCGATTCCGGCAGGAGCAAAGGTAGCAAACCTGGCAGGCGCGGAAGTTGAAAACTGAGGGGGTCGAGGAGTCGTAAAGGAAGAGGGAATTCGAGATCGTCGAATTACTAATTTTTTTTTTCGTTTACGTCTTTATTTTTATTTTTCTTTTTACTAATTAACGGTTTAGATATTATTATAATAAATAGTACATTTTTTGGCTAGTTCGTCTATAGTTTAGTAGTCGATTACTATAATTAAAGTAGTTTATAATTTAATATTAAGCTTTTTGCGAAACTTGTGTAATTTAATATTTTTAATTATAGGAAGTTCTATTATAATACGTTTCCATTCGGTATAGAAGCTTTAGAAATCGCTTTTATAATATAATTTATTAAATTTATTTTATAAATTTTTAATTTTATTCGAATTATCGTAATACTTGTTTATGTTTGTGAAAATCTTTTCTACATTAGTATAGGCAATAGAAGAGTCGATTTGGAATCTAGCCCGTAATTGCTTGGCGGCTAAATTAATTACTTTGCTTTTGATATATACTATTTTAATCTTTTTAATAGAGAAGTAATTAGCGTTAATATCGAGCTTAATTATTATAATAGTTTTTTAATTATCGTATTTAGCTTTATTTAATTTAATAAAAGATTTAAAGTATAATAAGCGTTCGAATTTTAGAGATTTAAATTCGTAGGGAATAAAATCGAAACGTAAAATAGATCGATTTTCGTAATATTAAATTACTACATTTTTATTTTGCAAAGCGACGTTAGCGGATTTAAAAAGCTTTCGGGCTTCGTCGAATAACTTCTCCAATTATTAGTAATCGTTAAAAGTTTTGCACACGAAGTTTAGAACTTTTTGCTAAAATTATTTATTACTATTTACTAATGTAGCCCAAGTTGCGGCCTTTTATATATTTTTAGCGATAGGGTGCATATCCTCGTCGTCGATATTATAGAAATCGAATTGCCGAAAGCGTTTAATATTTTAAAAGGGAGTTTAATCGATTGCGCTATTCGTATGGAAGGATAATAGAGAGTTATTTCCAATAGAGAGATTTGCATTATTATTTCTCGTTATTTTGTCGGTATATTTATAATATAGAAAAGGAGTCTATTATTAAATAGTGTAAATAGATCTTTAGCGCGTAGGGGCTGGCAACTCGTAAATCGAAATTATATAAAAGATAAGATTACGTAAGGGATTTTAGATTTATATATTTAAATAAGCAATATAAAGGAGTTTTACATAGAGGGAATAAATTCTCGCGAAGGGGAGAATACAAAGGGCGTCACCGTTTTATATAGGGGAATTAGTATTAGACGCTATAAGCTTTCGAAAAGGAGTTTATACTATTGCGAATGTTTTTTTAAAACTATAGTTCTTCGAGTTTTGGCGTATACGTGGAGTAATAGATTTATTAAAGTCTTTTATAAAAGATTGAGTAAGTATTGGTTTTAGTTATTATATAAGGAACGAGCAGAGCAAATTATATAATTATATTTAAGAATAACTAAGACAACTTCTAGAAGAGGGTATGGGGAGAGCTTGTCTAATATACAGGCGCAAAAGCTTTAAAGAAAGTTAGTATCGCTTCTTTTGAGCTTGCAGAACAAAGCATGGAAGGCGCTAGTCCTGATCTGGCAATCCTAACCCTTTGTATGCCTTGGTGACCGATATTCGTCACAAAAATTATATAAAATTTTTTAGATTTATATATCTAAATAGGCAATATAGGGAAGTTTTACGTAAAGGGAATAAATTCTCGCGAAGGGAAGAATATAGAAAGCATTATCGTTTTACGTAAAGGAATTAATATTAAACGCTATAAGCTTTTATAAAGAAGTTTATACTATTACGAACGTTTTTCCAAAATTATAATTTTTCGAGTTTTAGCGTATGCACGAGATAATAGATTCATTAGAATCTTTTGTAAAAAACTAAATAAATATTAGTTTTAGTTATTATATAAAAAACGAGTAAAGCAAATTATATAATTATATTCAAGAATAATTAAAATAATTTTTAAAAAAGAATATAGAAAGAGCTTATTTAATATACAAATGCAAAAACTTTAAAGAAAGCTAGTATCGCTTTCTTTGAGCTTGCGGGACAAAGCATGGAAGGCGCTAGTCCTAATTTGGCAATCCTAATCCTTTGTATACCTTAGTGACCGATATTCGTTATACTTTAACTATATTACATAATTTTTAAAAGTCGTTAAATTTAAATAACTAAATTAGTATTAAATATAATCGATAAACTTTAGTGAATTTATTAATTCTTTTTGAGCTTTAGCAAAATTCGAAAAAATTACGGGATTTTTAAACGATTAATAGTTTTTAGTAAAACTTTTTAATAGTATAAATAATTTATCGCTCGTCAAAATCATAAACTCTTAGAATTTTCTTAATTACACGAAATAATTAATTATTTATAATCGAATTATTCTTTCGATTATCGATTTAAAATCTTTATTACTTTAATTTGCCTCGAGCGTCTTTATATACGATACGAGCTAAATTTGCCGAAATTTAGTTTTTTCAATTTTAAAGAATCGGTTTTGCAAATACTACGAAAAATAATTATTTATTAAATTATTTTATTAATTATTATCCAAAATTTATAAACGATTCGGCATTTTTTAGAATAATGTATATTTCGTTATTAAATATAATAATGCTAGCGATTTATTTAAAGAATAGTTATTAAACGCTATAATATAAATAATTATTTTATTAGCGAAGCGAGTTAGGTTCGGGTAACGCAAATAGAGCTTCGAGAAATTAAAAGAATTCTTATATTAAATATAATTAATAATAATTATTTACGAATAATATAAATTTTAGAAATTCTATTCCTTAAAAAAAAAAATTTAATTATCGATTATAATCGATTAAATAAAACTTGCACTCGTTTTTATTTAAATATTTGCTATAATCGTAAAGAATTATCCAATTATCGAATATAATATTTATTATAAATAATCGCTTTTAAATAACTTTACTTATTTTTATATTTAAATTATTTTTTCAAATATTTTCAAAAAGTATTAATATTCTTTTGAGGCCGAAAAGAACATTAATTGAAAATATAATATATTTTATTAATGTTATTATATAGCAGTATTTGTTAAGCTTTTATAATTAGTATATAGTAAAAATAAGAATCGTTAAAGTTTTGATTTTCTAATTCGAGTTATTTAATTAGAAACTTCGAACGATTTATTTTATTTCTATTATAAGGAACGAGCAAAGCAAATTATATAATTGTATTCAAGAATAACTAAGATAACTTTTAGAAGAGGGTATGGGGAGAGCCTATCTAATATATAGGCGCAAGAGCTTCAAAGGAAGCTAGTATCGCTTCCTTTGAGCCTGCAGGACAAAGCATGGAAGGCGCTAGTCCTAATCTGGCAATCCTAACCTTTTGTATGCTTTGGTGACCGATATTCATCACAGTACCCCCCCCCTTGAAATCCTAGGTCACCTAACCTAAATTGCGGCCTGAAAAAGTGGCGGCCTGAAAAAGTTGCGGCCTGAAATATAAGGCTAATTTTCGGGTTTAAACCCGAAAATTAGCCTAAAAATTAAAGTATTAAAAATAATAAAAATAATATAGTAAAAATAACGCTTTTCTAATTAAAATCCTTTTTAATTATAATTAAAGTCTATTTTAGCGATTTCTTAAACTTTTTTATTTTCCGTCTTTATTCTCGTTCGTTCTTAGGGCTAGGGAGTCGTGGATAAGCTAAATGGAATCCTTGCAATAAATTCTTTACGTTTTCGAAAGCTTCCGCGCTATACTATATATTATTCGAGGGCCAGCCCTTCTATTTAGCTTAATATTGCAATTTGCTGTAATAAAGGCGAGCGTTTAATATTTTAGTAACTTTATACTTTTCCTTGCTATCGATAATTTCAAGTTTTATAAAGTCGGGGATTTGTTTAAGTAGAGGATTATTAGGATCGAGGCGTAGTAGGCTCGAATAAAATACGTTATAAATCCTAGTATTTAGTATATTAATTTTATAAAAAATATAACTAATCTTTCGTAGAATAAAATAAAGCTCGATTTGCTTATTATCCAGCTTTCGGTAATTCCGTTTCATATAAATATTTTTAGTAAATATTTATATTTTGTCTTCGATTTAGTAATTTAAAGCCGGCTTTTAGCATTAATTTGCAAATCCTTCTATTTTAGTTTAAACTAAGGAAGTTTCCTTTTATAATAGGATTTAAAGCTTCTTTATCTTTTAGGCGAAGGCGATAGCTGTTTCTCGATCGTACTTCTCTTTAATCGTACGAGAAACTTTAGTTTCCGGTTCAAAGTCGAAGTCTATTCGGGGGTAGTAACCCTTATTAATATAAAATGGGCTTATTTAAGTAATATTCGAAACGTGACCGTTAATGGCGAATTCGGCTATAGAGAGCCATGGGACCTAGTCGTCCTATTAGTAATTAATGTATATTTTGAGGTAGCGTTCCATTTCGCTATTAGTAATTTTAGTTTATCTATTCGACTACGGGTGGAAGGCAGTAGAGAGTCGTGCCGTAATCTTAAGTATTCGGCATAAGTATTTCCATACTTCCGCTGTGAACTATACTCCTCGATCGGAGATAATAAAGTCGAATAGTCCATGATATTTCTATATATATTTTATAAGTAAGTGAGTTATCTCTTTAGTAAAGGTTCCGTCCTTTTCTAAAAGGTAGAGAATAAAATAGCGTTTTTTAAATAGTCGGCATACGATTATAAAAATAGCGTTATAGCTTTTATAAAGCGGTAGTCCCGTGACGAAGTTTATTAAAATATTTTGCTAAAGCTATAGAAGTATTAGCAAAGAATTAAGGAGTTTATTATATATATTCCTTGGAGCTTTACTACGTCGGTAATCGTGATAGTTTTATATAAATTAAGTAATTATTTTATTTATACGAGGCTAATAGTAATAGCGTTTTAAATAGGTTAAGGTTTTGGCGATTCCGAGGTACTCGACTAAAGATTAGCTATAAACTCTTTTAATTAAGTTTATTCGAAAGTCGTCTAGTACTTAAACTTTGCTTTTAAATTAAAGAAATTTATAATTATCGATATTATAGTATAGTAAGGAAACGTCGAGGCTAACTCGTTCCTTCTTTTTTAGTTTCTTCAAAGTATTAAAACAAAATTTATTTACTTTTTATATTTAGCGAATTTTTTTTATCGCGTTTAGTTTAATATTAAGTAATTAATACGTTAATATAGCTTCTAAAACGGTCTCTAAAGCGAGGTTCTTTTATACGGCAAAGAAAAATCGATATAATAGAAGTAAAATTTAATTTATATATTTTTAGTATTCGTTCGTATCGTTTTGAGGGAAATCGCTTATTCTTTTTATCAAAGCATTAGCTTTGCTATTTAATTTGCTAAAATAATATTAAATCTTAAAATGGAATTGTAATAAAAATTTAATTTATCTAGTTTATCGATGAATAAGTTTTTTAATAATAGTAAAATACTTCAAATTCTTATAATCGATAAGGATTTAAATAGGGAGTCTAGTTCCTTCTAATTTAGAGCGCTATTTTTTTAAAAAACGTATAATAGCTAAAAGTTTTTTATTATAAATTTCGTAATTATATTTGGCGAAGACTATTTTCTTAAAGAAATAGATTACTAAATAAAGTAGGCCGTCGGAGTCAGCGAATTAAAAAAGTATTCCAAAGAATACGTAATTAAAAGCATTAGTTTCTAAATAATAAACTTTATCTCTATCGAAGTGGAATAGTATTAGTTTGGTGCTAACGATATCCTTCATTAATTGGAAAGCAATTTAGCATTTATTACTTTATATAAATAGCGTATCCTTCTTTTGTAAAGTAGTCAAAAGGGCTAGGATTCACGAGTAGTCGATGATAAATTTGCAGTAAAAGTTACAAAATCTTGTGAATAAGGCTATTTCGACGACGGTATTCGGGGTAGGCTAGTCTTTAATAGTTTATACTTTGGCAAAGTTTATTTCAACTTTAATAATATTAATTATAAATCCTAGAAATTTAGTACGAGTAACGTGAAACTCGCACTTTTTGATATCGGCCTATAGGCTAGCGTTAATTAAGAGTTGTAAAATGTATTATATATATTCCATATAGTTTTATTCGTTTTTATTATAAATAAGAATATTATTTAAGTAAATAATAGCGAATTTGCTTAGGCAATCCCAAAGAGTCTCGTTAATATATCTTTAAAAAGTAGCTGATCCATTGCAAAGTCTAAATAGTAGTATTTTTGACTTGAATTATCTATAGCGGGTAGTAAAAGTAATTAAATCTTCGCTTTCCTCATTTATACGTATACGGTTGAAGGCGTGCCGTACATCTAATCGAGTGAAGATTTTGGTGCTATTTAGCTAAGCCAAAGTTTCGTTTATAAAAAGCAAGGGGTATTTATCTTTTTTGGTAATTGCGTTAAAGCAACGGTAGTTTACGTAGAATCGTAGTCCTTTACTCGGCTTCTTGACAAATAAAATTAGTAATAATTAAGGAGCTTTGCTAGTCGTAATAAATTCTTTAAACAAATTCTCATTAATATAGTTCTTGATTAATTCGAGTTTTTTTTGGGATATGCGATAGCTTTTAGTATAAGTAGGGACTTGTTTATTAATAAATTTAATGTAGTAATTATATTCACGGTGTGGAGGCAAAGTATTAGCCTCCTTTTTAAAGAAAGCTTTAATAAAATAATAGTATTTTATAGAAATTATTAATTTGGGATTAATCTCTTTTTCCTTTTTCTTTTCGACTTTTTCGTAAATTTTCTTTATAGAAATAGCAAAGATATAGTATAGGCCTTCTTTATAAATATTACGGCTTTTGTTAATTAAAAAGATTATAGGAACGGCTCCAATTATACAAATAGTAGTCCATCTAAAAGGCTTACTTATATTGGCAAATCTACGTAAGATCTTAATTACTTTGGGTATGGGTTTGTTTTCCAAAGTAGTTGCAAGGGCAGAAGCTATTAAAGTTAAAGCAAGTATGGTTCCCGAAGTAGCTAACGGCGCTGTTTCGAGGTTATATCGAGCTTCGATATAAATATAGTGTCTATGCTTAAATTTAATAAATTTATTAATAAAATTAATTTTTATATTATAGTAATGCATCCATTACTTGCTAATAATAGCTTAGTAAATAAGATTCGTAATATAAAAATAAACGTTATCGGCAATATAATTTTAGATTCGTATATAAAAGTATATAGCATAAGTTATATATACTTTCCCATCTCTATTATAGCTTTCGATTTCCTTGGGCTTGGCTAGCTCGACGAAATCGATATTTAATACTTCGCATATTTTTTATGCAATTTCGAAATTAATATAGTTTTCTTCGCAAGCGCCTATATTTATTAAAGTTTATATAGTAATCTTGTTATTTTTAATTATTATATAGTTTAAAAGAAGGAATAGGTTTTCGTACGAAGCGTTGAAGATTAAACTAATATATATAAGGAATAATTTCCTAATAGCAATTTCTTTAAAAATTATTCGTTTTCCAAATCAATTCTATAATTAAAATAGCGATTTAATTATCGATTGTAATTAGAGTTATAATTATCGTCGACGTCGATATTAGCCTCGAATAAATATTTCACGTTATTTACTTTTAAAAAAATTTTTTTTTTTTAGAGATAATCGAGTAATTTGTAACCGGGCTTTCTATAGCTATAGTACTTTACTTTTGTCTTAATAATTAGCTTAAAGTAAGGCTTTGGCATCGCGATTCCGGCAGAAGCAAAGGTAGCAAACTTAGTAAGCACGGGAGCTGAAAACTAAGGGGGTCGAGAAGTCGTAAAGGAAAAGGGAGTTCGAGGTCATCGAATTACTAATTTCTCCTTTCGTTCACATCTCTATTCTTATCTTTCCTTTTATTAATTAATAGTCTAGATATTGTCGTAATAAATAGCATACTTTTTGGCTAGTTCGTTTATAATTTAGTAATCGATTATTATAACTAAAGTAGCTTGCAATTTAGTATTAAACTTCCTACGAAACTCGTGCAATTTAGTATTTTTAATTATAGGAAGTTCTATTATAATACGTTTCTATTTGGCGTAAAAGCTTTGGAAATCGCTTTTATAATATAATTTATTAAACTTATTTTATAAATTCTTAATTCTATTTAAATTATTGTAATACTTATTTATATTTATGAAAATCTTTTTTATATTAGTGTAGGTAATAGAAGAATCGACTTGGAATCTAGCTTGTAATTGCTTAGCAACTAAGTTAATTACTCTACTTCTAATATATACTATTTTAATCTTTTTAATAAGGAAGTAATTAGCGTTAATATCGAGCTTGATTATTATAATAGTTTTCTAATTATCGTATTTAGCTTTATTTAATCCAATGAAAAATTTAAAGTATAATAAGCGTTCGGATTTTAGAGATTTGGATTCGTAAGGGACAAAATCGAAATATAAAGCAAGTCGATTTTCGTAGTATCGAATTACTATGTCTTTATCTTGCAGAGCGACGTTAGCGAACTTAAAGAGCTTTCGGGCTTCGTCGAATAACTTCTCCAATTATTAGTAATCGTCAAAAGTCTTGCATACGAAATCTAAAGCCTTTTGCTATAATTATTCATCTCCATCTGCTAATGTAGCCTAAGTTGCGGCCTTTTATATATTTCTAGCGGTAGAGTGCATATCCTCGTCGTCGATATTATGGAAATCGAATTACCGGGGGCATTTGGTGTTTTAAAGGGGAGTCTAACTAGTTACGCTATTCGTATAGAAAAATGAAAGGGAGTTATTTTTAGCAAAGAGATTTACGCTATTATCTCTCGCTATTTTATCGATATATTTATAATATAAAAAAGGGGTCTACTACTAAACGGTGTAAGTAAATCTTTAGCGTATAAAGGTTGGCAACTTATAAATCGAAACTATATAAAAAACAAAATCACGTAAAAGATCCTAGGTTTATATACTTAAATAGGCAATATAAAGGAGTTTCACGTAAAGGGAATAGATTCTCGCGAAAGGGAGAATATAAGGGACGTTACTATTCCACGTAAGGGAATTAGTATTAAACGTTATAAACTCTCGTAGAGGAGTTTGTATTACTGCGAACGTTTTTCCAAAACTACAATTCTTCGAGTTTTAGCATATACGCGAGGTAATAAATTTATTAAAATCTTTTGTAAAAGACTAAGTAAATGTTGGTCTTAGTTATTGTGTAAGGAACGAGCAAAGCAAATTATACAATTATATTTAAAAATAACTAAAACAATCTCTAAAAAAGGGTGTGGGGAGAGCCTGTCTAATATACAAGCGCAAGAGCCTCAAAGGGAGCTAGTATCGCTTCCTTTGAGCCTGCAGGACAAAGCATGGAAGGC
>QYAJ01000042.1:0-186316 GCA_003988865.1 Phialocephala sp. D728
TTTTTTGTTTTTTTTTTTTTTTTTTTTTTTTTTTTTTAGTTTTTGAGATGGGTGAGAGTGAGATTGACTTGACGGAAAGAATAAGCGTGAGGTTGATGAGCGTCGGATCGGAGTGGCGTCACGACTGGAATCTGTGGTGGTCAGATTCCATATATTGGCGTGGCGCCGTATATTGGACCGCAGATCTATTTTGAGGGTCGCGGTCGGGATCGGGACCCCGGCGAAGGTGGGAATTAGAATTAGAATTTAGAATTTAGAGATGGAGGACTTTGAGCTTACTTACAGGTAAGCTTCTTTTGACATCCTTCATTATCATGATTCATGGGAATCTATTGAATCTATTACACTGACGAATCCGCAAGATTTCGTGAAGTACACTGCTTGATTTCGATTTCGATTTCCATTCTGAGAATAGACGCGTCACAGGCGAGGAAGGAAGTGCATGTTATGCGATGTGATATTGTAGGGGGTATCAATCTGTCATTGCGTGTATGTACGTATGTTGAATGTAAGAGTATATGCTACGAAGCTTGCTATAACGATAGACGAAGCTGGAACGAGATTTGCTATGACACGATATGACATGAGACAGGGACCCATATCCTGCTGGTCTGGTGCTGAAGTCAAAGTCAAATGGGGTAGTACCAACGCCCGCCTTGATATTCCAAACAAAAAAGCTTCCACCGAAAATATGCCATCAGGCCTCCTCCAAAATGCCCTCAGTACGCCGTACATTAAATGAAGAGAACGTCCTCGTGATCATTGTTGATGCATCATGTAGTTCCCATCGTAGCCAACCATGCCACCACCACCACCACCGTCGTCAAAGTCCATCGGGAGTCCGTCGTAAGGCATGTCGAGTCCGTCTGGCAAATTGGCCCAGAGCATACCATCCATGTCCCAGATCCCGCCTTGTTCCATAATAAGCATTCCGTCTTCGCCGAAGATTTCCATGGGTTGCATTTCGTTCGTTTCCATCATGTGTCCGTTCATGCCGTTCATCATTACCATTCCGTTCGCGTGACCTCCATTCATGCCATTGACGCCATTGGTCAGTGCAATCCCAGGCACGTTTCCATTTCCATTGACCATCGTTGGTCCTAACCTTGGACTAGTTTGTCGCGTCAAGGGTCGTTTACTGGCCTCGTACATCTTGTTAAGTACCTCCCTGCTCCGTCTGGCAGCTAAGCTCCAATCGGCTAGCCCATCAAAAGCCTCAAGCACAATCTCAATCTGCGCTTGACAGTCACGGACCTGTTGCGTGTTCCATGACTCCCAGAACATAGTGACAAGCGGGATCATAGAAGCCTGGTACATGAACCAGACACCGTTCCAGCCTAGCATTTGATTTGGGGTCCACTCTCGCGCAATGTCCTCGATAGTCTGTTTCGCCACTGCTCGGCAATTGGCTATGGCTTCGAGTTCTTCTTGTGTGGCGACGCCTTCGCTTCCGCGATTGGCAAGGTTGAGGAGTACAGGCCGGTAAAGTACAATGCGGAGATTTTGATAACGCCACTTCATGATGCAGCGTGCGGTATAAATAGATTCTGGACAGGGTTCTGTGGAGCGCAAAATCCAAGGGAGGTTGTCGTGCCATTCGACGAGCTGATGATCTAGATTTTGGCGGTCCTCAGGTCGCATGAGAGGTGACTGGGCGAGAACATCTTGAATTTGAGTTGCGATCTTGCAAAATTTGATGTTCTCGATCAGAGGAAGAATGCCCGTGTGTTGACCAATCACGTTCTGTGGAGATATTAGCCAGATTCGGGCATCTTTTAAGGAAATTTCTTACAGGGTCAAGTCCCCCTTCAGGTGGGTTGATGGTGATTCCTGGACCCCATCGGCCCATGGAAGGACGTCCTAGAGTAGTAGACGCCCAGGTATCAAGACAGAACAGACTCCACCATGTTCTTCTTCTCTGCTCGATCATCATAGCATTTGCACTGCCTGGTTCAGGAGCGCTTTCGCGATGTAGACCCATGGCACAAGCCATTCTGAGAGCAGCTCCAGATATAGCATTTGCCATATTTGGTCTGTTGATATAGTGAAGGTAGTAACCACCCATAAGAGCCAATGCTTGTAATGTCTCAAGATGACCACTGCCGAATGTATCAATTCCGAGATGCTCTTTGGCACGATTATAGAAAGTGATGTGGTTGTGATCATCCGACTTGGTTGCGACAATGCTCCCCATGACAAACACCATGTTGAGAAGTGCTAGCCATGGAGGATCATTACGTCGCCCAGCCAGATAATCTGCTCTGAAAGAGGGCTCATCGAGCATAGGGATAAAAATCTGTACGCGATTGAAATATGCATCGATCAAAGTTTGACCTTCCGAAGACCAAGTGATTGAAGAATGACTCTTCTGCACCGAACTTCCAGGTCTTGGTGTAGGATGATTGCTAATGCTCAGCTGCTTGTTGGAGTTATTCGGAGCGAGGAAAGAGCGGAGGACAGGTGCGACTTTGAGCATCACAAGGAATGCAGCTTTGATCGAGGTCGCTCCTAGGTACGACGTTTGTCGATCAACAGAGAGAGACAGAGCATTGACATCGTCTGCCTCTGCAGGAATAGGATCTCGACTCCGTCGTTCTTCGTCCCATTCTGTGTCTTGACTAGGTATTTGTTCGAGGTGTGCCAGGCTTCGGTCATCATCCGTCGTGGACGCAGCAATGGGCGATTGGAACTCTTGTGAACTTGGAGAGGGATTCGACCCAGTTGGTGATCTCTGGGACGGATTGCTATGCGGACCGGTGCGATCGAGCAGGGAGATAAGCTCTGATCGCGACAATGGTAGCAGTGATTGCGCATCTCGAGTGGGATATAATCGTTTGAGAATAGAGCGGCATTCTTCTAAAGACTGTGACAGCGCGTCGAGAGTTCTGCGTGTTCGTCAGTAAACTACCCCGCCATCACCCCAGATTTTGGGTTTTGCAAGCACCTACTTTCGAGAAGGGATCACTCTCTGTCTATGCTTGTCATAATAACACGGCTTGGGCGATCTGCAGCCTAGACATTGGCCGCAGGGCTGTCGTCCGTCACACCGAATCTTGCGCCGTTTGCATTCGGCGCAGGCGTGCGGTGTGGTGATTCTTTTGGATACTCCATTTGTCGCTGGTTTAGGTGCTTCCTGATTATGCTCGGCGAGTGGCCGGGGTGGCGCCAGGCCTTGAACTGCACGAAAAAGCAATTGTCAGTCCTTGTTCCCTCTTCTCTCTGTGTGGTGGTGGAAGAGGGCGCTTACAGGTATGGAACATCTTGGATGAACCAAGTGAAGGAGGCATGAGGAGAGAACCCAAGGTTCCCTCGGACAGCGTGTCCGACCAGCTGGGGATATATGGGCGCTCCGCACCGATTGAGGGTCGTACAGAAGCCGTCGCGGCGTCGCTCGTTGGCAGCAGCAGCAGCAGCAGCAGCAACTGCGATGCGATGCAATGTGAGGCGTGAGGCGGTATGTCTTGTTGTCGGGAGTGGAGTGGAGAGACCTGGAGCGGTGCTGCGCAACGTACCGCCGTGGCCCAGTGTGGGGAGAAAGCGATTTAAACTTCCCCCGAACGGGAGCGTCGACGGGATGCAGGGAGCTGTGTAATCGCTGACAATCAGGCCCCAGAACCCTCTGGGCAACAACACTGTGCGGGTGCGGCAGGAACTGTCAGTGGCTGGCAATCAGTGAGATTGGCCGCGCCAGGGGCTCTCCGCTGGGGCTCGTTGATGCGATGCGCTGCAGTGGCGGGGGACCGACTGAGGGACGTTGTGGAGCGGCACGATCCTCTGCTTCCTGGGAACTCGGATGGGCACGTATTTGTACTGCGACCAGCGGCGAGGTCGAGGTCTGCGCGCGAGAGAACGAGGCAGCAGAGCGATACGAGGTGGTCGAATGGTCGATGGGCTTCGAGTGCCGCACTCAGATTACTTTAATACTTCTCGCGGTGTCTGGACTGCACGAACGGTACATCGCGATAGCGGGCGTGCTATATCCCCCGTTATAAGTTGTGGAGAAGGACATGACAGGGAGCCACCGGCAGACTCGATGATCTGACCGGGGGGGTACCTGAGAGCAAGTCACTTCTGCATGGGTGCGCTGGAGTGGAGGCCATCGACATGGCCATGGAGGGATCGGTGAGGGTCGCCGACGAAGCCGTGCGGCCGGGATAGAGCAGTAGAGCAGGAGAGTCGTAGAGTACATCGCAAAGGACCGCACACAGGTATGGTCGCGAGGGCACGCTAACCGAGGAAAAGGGGGCAGGGTTCGCCATGTAGGGGGAAGGCAGAAGGCAGAAGGCAGAAGGCAGGATGGTTTCGTGACTTCTTGTGAAAAATTGCAGATGCAGATGCAGGTGTTCGCTACCAAAGAAAACTCCCTGCTACTTTTCCCATGAATTCTTCAGGCCTTCTAGTACAAAGTACTTCTCCAGGATTACTCTCAGGGCCCTGCCCCGCTGGTGGTTGTCCAGCCATGCCTGTCGCCGTCGCCGCTCGACTTTCATCTGATCGCTGCAAATCCTCCACTCACACCCCAACTCCACGTTGTTCCCCACAAAATGCTCTTCATGCACCACTCCACACTCAGCTAGTTCTGCGTGCACGGCCGGACGGAGAAAACGTCTTTCCATGTGGAGGATGCCATGTAAGTGATGCGGATGTGACGAGGGCACCAAGCTGAAATGCTTTCTTCCTTGCTAGCACGTGTCTCAGAGGCGGCTGCCAGCGTTGACTCGACTCGGACTCCATCGCGATTAACGAAGTCTTTTATATTGCACTAATGTACAAAGTACCCCTTACGATACCAAAGAATCGAGATTCGCCCCATTCGCAACATCCAGCCAACAAAGGACTTCCTTTCATGGGACCACTTTCGGTCACTTCGTGCTGCAGCCCTGGCCAACTTTGCCATGTCATGCAGAAGCCTCCAAGCATGATACCGTGTATTGCTCAAGCCAGGATCGTCAAAGCGCGCACTCGACGACCTACAATTTGATTTCCATGAAGGGATTCCCCGTAAGTCGCCGTCCACGCACCACCCAACATCGACCCTCGATGTACCTCGTGCAGCCTCCACAATCGCCGCTCATGCCGCTTTGTTCGATTGTCCTTGCCCCTATCGCGCCATAAAGCACTTCAAGCTTGGAACGATAGATTAATGGAGGAGTCGGCGACTTCGCGAGATGTCCTGGATTAGCGAGTATCAGCTGCTCCTTACCAAAAACATACCACTGTCCCAACTAATGTATTGCACGTCGTGTTGCCTCATCAGACCCTTACTCCGAACCACATATCATATGTGTCCGCATGTGACTATATCGCCGGAGAACAACGAGCTGGTGGTACGTGCTTCGAGCTCTGATACTTCAACGGCCGAAATGTCATCATTTGTGATGGCTGAGACATTCCCTTAAGATTTCTTCAAGGAGATATCGCATCGCTTTGTAAATTCTCACCTCCCTTCCGATCGTTCGAAATTTCCTCTCGGGGCGAGCAAAGTGTTGTATGTTCCATGTTGGATGTTGGATTTTCGAGCCTCGTGAGTTGTGGGTGATATGTAAAGTCCAGGTCCACACCAGCCGCAGCATAATCAATTGTCCGCACCCGTAGGGCTCAGCCACGAAGACGATCTAGAAAGGCTAAGCACTGAATAAGCTTCCGATGAAAGTGTTTTGCGACTCTGGTGTAGAATATGCCTGTTCAACATCAATACTTCGCAACCGCGATCTCCATGACGACAACCAATAGTGACGCGATCTTCCCTTTTGGTACACACGAGCGTAGATCTGGCGTGCAGCAGGCAGCGCTGGATCGCGTGGTATGCCTGTTAATTCCGGGGTTGCGTCAAGGAAAGTGAAACGTTAAACCGCGGGGAGAATAGTAACAAGTCTCCTACTATAGCCCCCATCCCCAATATCAAGGCTTGATCGACTTATCAGTGGCGTCCTAAGGGTCTTCGAGCCCCTCAGTTGAGGCCATTCAGGCACCTTTATCCGAACGAATATTAATTTATCCGGCGAATCACTATCATAGTACCGAACTATACCCCTGTCATGTCAATATGTGCCGTGCCATATGACCTGAATCGATTCTCCTCGCATCGAATTCTCGTTCCTGGCTCCTTCTTCCATCCAAACGTCTTATGAGAGAACACCATCTCAAAAGCTTCTTCTGAGATGGTGTTGGCGATGCAGGGCCCAGATCGAATATATTATCCCAGAATTGTGTGTTTGGGAACGGTGCTATATTTGCGGGGTAAGCACACTATATTGACCCAAACTTAAAGACACTTGGACTTCGGTTGCAATCATGTAAGAGTTGTATCTTATCTCATTGATGTGGCTTGAGTTGGCGTATTGTTGATATTCTGCAGGGGGTCAAGCCAGATGTTTTAAGACTCGAAACGACATCTGGAGCGTACATCTGCAGCCACTCTCCTGAGTTCAGCTCGGTAGCTGTATTCGGATGTACATGAACACGAGAGCCTTAAGCAGCCACTTATCAAAACTGCTATCATAAGACTGTCTTCGCATATTTCAATAAATGCCAAGATGTTCGTCAGACAAGATGCTTGCATTCATGGCAACACAGAGGAGGTCGAAGAGCTTACGACATAGTTTCGACCTTGTGCATGTGTTTTGCAACTAGGAGGCGGAGTAGAATGACAGTCTTATCGTTAAATGAAACTTCGAAAATTATTCGATCCATTCTAGAGCTGTGACAGAACATTTCAGGAGTGCATCTTGCATCACCAGACTCTCCACAGGAGCAAGAATCATAGTGTACGGCTCGTTCGAGCACGAGCACTGAGCAACGGACTCTGTTGACGCAGTGACCACCTCTTCAGAGGCCTCAGACACGCGGGGATATAAATCCTTCTATATGAGCTCTCGAATATTCCTCGGAGAAGAATGATTCAAACCTTGTAAGATTGACTAGTGTCAAGACTTGGAAAGAATCATATATTCTTACTCCTACTTCAGCCAGTCATAGCTCTGAATGTGCCTGAAAATCCCGGTACATGAAACGCAGTGAAAGGTTGTAGCGCGGAACGTCCGGAATTCCCGACGTATCTTACAGAGTGGGACGCAGTGACAAATTTCAACTTTTCGTTGCATGTAACAGATGTAAAAAGTCAAAAATCAATGCGTACGTTCTGTGGTCACTATTTCATTAATTAGAAATGATGAACATTCAGAGACTATTCATCCATAGACGAATGGCCCACTAAATGAAACAAGATTGCTCTCCGCACGTGGTCGCAATCCGTTCGAGAAGTTACACTGATCATAGCCATGTCGTCTTCCGAAAAAAACAGCAGCGCCATCACACACATTACCTCGGCCCGAAGTATGAACCTACGCCAACAGATAATGCAGCAACAACCCTAGATACGCAACAGCCAAGTATGGTCGTAGCATAAAGGAGTTACCAGCTCGCGGATTTTCGAATAAAAGCAATTAGAAACAGAAATCGCAGCACTCCTCATGATAAACGTTTTGTTGAGAATTGAGACTTGAGAAATTCTCTCAAAATGACTCTCCGTGCATGCCGCGGGACGAAGACCGATGAGCAGCGTGAAGTAAGATTCATATTTCTTTTGGAAACCCTTTGAAAGGAAAATAATTCTTCCTCTCCTCGAATCCTGGAGATATCGTACCTCATCCCGCATGTCGGCAATCGAGCAGGGTTTGCTTGGCAGGTACGCGAGGGCGTGGGCCGACTGCAGAAACGTACAACGGTGCCCAACTCGGGCACCTGGAGATGCTCCTCAGCTGCATCTGATACTCAACTGTGGTAATGGGACTGCTCGACTTCGATCTTGCCCGTATGGCGAGCTTGTCCGGATGCGCATCCAATCGACGGCAAAAGCTCCCCTCCTTCGCATCTCGAAAAAGTGTAATGGGTGCCGGATAGCCGCTGAGCACGATCGACATGTCGTTCGAATAAGGTTGAGATGTTTCCTGTCCCATGGGATGATCAATAAGGTACGCCAAGACGAAGTTGGAAGGTGGGGAATGAAGGTATTGCAGGTTGTGTTCTGCTTGTGAGGTTTAAAATGACCTCGAGGGCAGACTAGCGTGGAGTCGAGTGGGGAAAGCGAACTGCAACTTCCATGCTTTTCTCAACTACTAACAGTACGACCAAGCTTCAGTCATTCTTTGTGTTTGGCTCCCGAGAACTCTCTCGCGCCTTATTCGAGATCAATGAGATGGAGTTCACTCTGCGATGCAACATTCTGAAATGTCGCAAAGAGCTCAAGGACCATGCCGTCGTCACAACCTGCAGGTGAGCGTCGAAGCTTCGCGCGTGTTCCGCTCGCATAGTACAACAGCTAGCTGACTCCGATAGCCATGTATTCTGCATCGACTGCTCCAATCAATGCCAACTTTCTGGTCAACACAATGGTCAAGCCCGTGCTTGTCCTGCCTGCGACGCGCACCTGCCGAACCCTGACGATGTGGTCGTCACGAACCTTAACCCCACCGACGACTACAAAACAAGCGTTCTTAGTGGACTAAGCCCGAATACTATTATGGAGTGTGCTGGGAGGGCCTTGGGTTTTTGGGCATACCAAACAACTACAGAGATGTTTGTTCGGTGATCGAAGCCTCGGCCAGACTCGCTGACATTTTTGCAGTGTGTATCAGGAATATTTGGCCAAGAATTTGACTGAAAAGTTCGAGACACTGAGTGCGCAGATGGACAAGCTCATTCATGATGCTAACAGTGAGATCTTGAATTTGAAGAACAAGCTTACGAGTAAGAATGGATATGATGACTATTTAAGGGAAGCCTGCTAACATGGTTAGACATGAAGCACGACCAGGACAATCTACGTCAACGAAACGAAGACCTGACCCAGGCCTTGCGGGAGAAGACTCGCAAGCAGAATCTGACACAAGAACTATATGACAAGCTTAAGCGTCAATCTATGCTGAACCAGGTTCAAGAGGCTGCCTCGGACGCCGTTGATCATACTGTTCAAGCATCTGTGGTTGGTAATCGCTTCGTTGACAGAGTAGGAAATCAAGCCCAAAATCAGTCCCATCGTCCACCTCCACCTACGTTCTCGGATCAGACATCAAGTGCGATGCAACGTCTTGGACTCGGTGGGGGCGGGTTCACGAGCATGGGGCCTCCAATCAATCAGCCCAGACGTGGAGAAAATGCATGGGCTGGCTTTAGCAGCCAAGGAAGCAACCAACGTATGAGAGGCAATAATTCAGACGTATCCGTGAAAGTCTAACCTTACCACAGAAAACCTGCCCATGCAGACACCATCAACCCATCGCCAGCCCCTTGCCCCTGGAAATGCACCTACACCACGACTTGGCCCCTCAAACCTCCGATCCAACTCTGTCCCTGGAATATCTGCATCACAACAGCGACCGCCGCTTACGGGATTGAATGTCAACAGAGCCAGTCCCAGTGGCTTCGCTGGCTATGGCATGAGTGCTGGTCTGAAAGTCAGCAATCCAATCTCTGCAGCTGCTGGTGGATTAGCCAGGCCTATGATGAGATCAAGAGGTTAGATTGACTAGTTCGTGTTCACAAACTATCTGCTAACATCATTGTAGTCGCGCAGCGCCCACCTTCTGGTCCTATCAATCGCGATCCAGCTTTCGGTCCATCCGCCACTCCCAACATGTTCTCGCATGGCGATCGATATTACTAACGATTCATCGGAGAAATCTAACAAGATTGCTACTCATTTTGCTATACCTTAACTAATTGTTAGCTGCTAACACTTATCCAACCAATGATTATAGATTGAGGCTAGTGCATTTGTGGTCGTCGTTACATAGACAAAGACAGACTTTGTTGACAGTTTTCATGTTTTTTTTGCGACAAAGCTTTTCTAGGTCTGGCTGTCCTAAATAAAGAAACGAATGTGCAGAAGAACAATGCCTTTGATGAACTTTTATTATTAATTTTCGCCACTCTCAAGTCCTTCCATATATGTTAGTGTCTCTCCTGTCCTCAAGCGCCGAATACTCAACACATTTCACCTTACCATTCTACACTTATTCTTAACTCGTCTACCTTGTCTTGATATCTCATCAAAGGCTCATTAAACATCATCCTAAGGACAGATTTGGCTCTAGCGAGGGATCTTAGACGAAAGAATACATCTAACATCCTCTCTCTCGACACTTCTGTTGCTCCTCGTGGCAAAATATCATCATAAGCAAACGTGTCTGCAGAGCTGGCACCTCTATTACAATAAGGGTCCTCGCTTTCTTATTCTCAACCTTCCTCTACAACTATGGCGGGCGCAGAAATTCCTTCGAATTCATCTTTAATCAAGATGAATCATCAATATCCGCATCTTGAATGGCAAGGATCGGATCCGATGGGTGTAGAGCGCGTGGATTTAAGCCTGACAGATGAACGACGGACTTTACTGCCTGAAAGACATCGACACGCAACAGTGGTCGATGGCGCAGTCTATGGGCCAGATGCTACCCCACAAACGGCTGGCTGTTTTGCAGGGTCTAATCCTATTGCAACTCGCGGCCATAGCCTTCGCCAGTCTTCGCGACCGAAAGGTAGTTCTATTGGATCTTGCTGGCGATCTAGAAGACGACCCTCAATCTCCGAACCGGCGCACCCTAGGCTTGTTTCCTCAATAGCAAGGCCTCAGATCATGGACCAGCCCCTCGTCCAATACACTTCCATCACCCGAGAAGGACAAGATTTTGGCATACAGGAAACAACCCAGTTCACAAAATCTTCGACGCCATTGAAATCAAGACGCGGTGCAGACATGCCAGACCCGCTCCGATGTCATCCTGCGCAGCGTTGCGCGACTGATGAATGCGATCCTATCCTTCCTTCTCCTGCTGCCAGCTCTGCTTCATACGTCTCCACAGCCCAGCATCTGACATCAAGTCAGCGCTGGAAACGAACGTATAACCAAGAGCATCATCTGGCGATGACTTTGCGTGAAGAACTAGATGTCGCAATTGCTGAGCTGGAACAGAGACGCCACGACAATGGTCAACTTAAACATGATCTTGAAGAGCAACGAACTCGCGCTGAGCACTTCCAACGCGCTGAGGCCGAGGCTCAACGCCAGTCTATGGCACCATATCTGGCCGTAGAATCTCTACAGGCCAGAGAGCAGATCGAGTTCCTGGTGAAAAAGAATACTGATCTCGAGCAACATATCAAGTCCGCCATCGATGACAAGATCAAAGCAGAAGCAATCGCTGCTAAAGAAACGAAGGCCTACAAGTGTCTGAAGATGTTCAACGACATCAAAGAGCGAAAGATTCTAGCTCTGGAGGCGGAGAATGAGAAGTTACGATCTTGTCTGGGAGTGCACGAGCGCCGTGACAGCGACATGGAAGCTGCTCTCCCATCGTCTCAGTCTCCCAGCATCGTAATGCCAGAACAATTCGACGAGCAGCTTCATGCCGTCAACGATAGCTCCAACGTCCCAGCTCGCTCGTTCACTGTCTTGATGAAACGGATGGGCCGCCCTCAACACGAGGTAAACAGTACTTCCAACCTCGATCAAATCCTCCCGATCTTCTCACTACCAGTAGGTACTACTCTCGACTCTCAGGTTTCCGAAACTACCTCAAGTGAGAACATGACCGAATCACCAGCTACCCCCCAAGTGGCAGTGGCAGAAGTAAAAATCAAGCGAGCTTCAGCACTCAGATCCTTCCATCTCCCTGAACATATCAAGCGGAAGGAGATCACCTCTCCAGCCCAAGAGGAAGTCGCTGCTTCAAAGACCCAAATTGAGGTTGAGACTGTTACGATATCTTCAAGGTCGTCTCTAACTATGCTATTCCCTGCTTATGAAGAGCCATACCCATGCCCAGAATCTCCCCTCCTGCCCCTCCCTCTTCACTTCACATATTCTGACCATCCATACCAGCCTTACCGATATTGTCTGAAAGGGGAAGAACAAGATGAAGTGCGTATTGTGCGTAGTGAGGAAGCTGAATATGGGATGGTCTCGACGAGATCATCCCTAACGATGCCATCCCCACCTTATGAAGAGCCATACCTAGAATCTCCTGCCTGTTGGAGCGGCATGTCTTCCAACTATGCCTATCAGCCTTACCGACCTGACGGGGCTAATGAAGATGAAAACAAAAGTGGAGTTAAAGAGCAAGAAGAGCAGTACAGCCCTACGCGACCTCAACAACAACAAACAGTCTTCAACTCTGATAAGCTGCGAGTCGGAACTGGATCTTCCCTGAGCAACGCTCCATCCCATGCTCTCGTGATGGATAGAGTGGGTGAGCATGAGGAGAAGGTGGTGGAGAGTGATGTCTCCGACGTGGAACAACTTCGTGAATTTACGGAGTATATCCTATTCGGGTGGGACTCGGGAACGAGAGTGCCGCATTGAGATTAGGATCGAGATTGGAGAAGAGTATCAGATAGTTTTTCCTGTAGACATTAGTGAGCTTTTGAACTTCATTTTTGGATCTTTAGGAATTTGAGATGAGAATTATGGGAAATGTTTAATTTGAAATAATGTGATCTAAGTTCTAATTTCCTTGTCTTCCAGTGTATCTATATACATATAATCAAATTCAAGTTCGTTTTATCCATTTGTCTAGTTCAACAAATTTTTGTGCTTGTTGAAGTGTTGATTTTAACCACCATGCTTTGGCATGTCGCTCAAACACAATTTGGTTGGATGATGACATGTGAGTCTGGCAGAAACAATCTCCATCCATACCTGCATGCATGCTCTCCAGGCAGCAGAGCGTTGTTGACCCAAGCGTTGATATTGGCTGCAGGATTTCCAACTTCTTGACACTATGATCCTGACTTCTGTCACGATCATCTACCAAGTCCCATTGTGATTAGCCAGCGTCAATTGAATCTCGGGGAATCAATCCTCGTTCATCGTTCTCATCATGCTCCCCAGACGGCACAGCCCTGTGATACTCCAAGCCAACATACAGGACGATGCATTCGACTGTCACACGCCGGTGGCGATTCGCGGGAGTTGATGGAAGCTCCCCCTATCTGCACACGCGATCAAGCGAATCATAGTGGGGCATCAATGCACGTCTTCCTTCTAGAACATTTCCCCTCTTGTCGTTTTGGGAGGTCGCAAGCCTTACGATGCCCTGCATTCTGAGGCATTTGATGCTCTCGATAATGATTCGGAGGGCAAGGTGTGCGGAAGTGATTATCCTGCTGCCTTGTGGCTGAGGCGCAGCTCTTCTTGGCGGTGCAGCGGCCGCCCCGTTTTGTTGCCGGTCTTCCTTTGGAGACTCCCTAAAATGTCCTCTGACCAGTGCCATCCAATCGGCGCAACATTACCGTCTCGCTTCTACTTTTTGACTGTCAATCGCTGCTCGTCCTCTCCACCACGTCATGTTCACGAAGATGTATATCAGCCCTCATAGTTTCTCCTTTCTCAACCTCAGCAGCTCGACGTCGATATCACGGTAGGATAACGCTTCATGGATTTCATGGATTGGGACGATTTTGGATGACGGCTCGAACGGTTCTGCACGCTCCCTCAACCATGGCTTATGCGCCGCCCTCCTACCAAGCAGCAGCGTATAGACAGCTCTGGGCCATCATTGCGCCCTATGTCCGGGACGATGACCTCTACTCCGCCTGCTTGGTCTGTCATCAATGGCACCAGGTCTTTGCTCCTCTTTTGTGGGGTTCCCCGGCATCGCGCTTTGGTTCTGACAGCGATACCGTCTATTGTAAGCTTTGCGCTATTTCATAGGAATCTCGTATATACCCTCAAGAAAAGGGGTTGGTATCTGAATAAGCACTCTCGTCTGAATTTCTGTCAGCTTCGGCCCTTCGTTGCGCCGAATATGGATATCCAGAGTACATACTCACGTGATTAGTGTCTTTGACCAGATTCAAACGTCTTCTCAATCGAGCACGTCTCGATGTCAGACGGCTAGCTCATACGCTGCATATACCGCCAGCCGAAACCGAATTTTATGGCGGACCTCAAGTTGGCTGGCTTCGGGATATCTTGGACCGACTACCCGCCCTTCAAGCATTGATTGTGTCCAATCTCTCTTTCTTCGATCACCAGTCTCTGCACACCATCCACCATAGCTGTCAGGTTCATACTAAATATCCACTCAAACTCCTTGTTGCTTCAGGATGTCAAAACACTACCGCATCGAGCCTGTCTATGGCTCTATCGCACTTCCCGGAACTCATCTACCTAGATCTTTCTGGCGCTCAAGGCTCGAGAAACCCTTATGTCCTGCGGCAAATTGGCACTCTCCACAATCTTCGGGTTCTCAAGCTACGGAATTGTCAACTACGGGATGATGATGTTGACCACTTGGCATTTACTCCTCTCCTTCGGAGTTTGGATTTGAGCCAAAATTTTCTCACCCAGAGAGGGATTTATAAACTATCCACGCTACTTCCAATGCCCGCACCCCTCAGAAGAGAGACTGCCGATTCATTAAACCCAGCATCACCCTTTATGCGACGCTACTCTGGCGTCCCACTACCAACCCGAGTGCTTTCACAAGGCATAGAAGTATTCGTTGCTAATCGGCTGATGAGCAGCCTGGATGGTGATATCGCCATTCAAGAAGGGCTTCCAAAGTCCTTCTCTCATCTCTACCTTGCCTCGAACTATGTCAGTTTAGATGCGCTTAGTCGGCTCATTGAGCGTCCGGACCTTGAGCATCTAGATGCTGGGTCTCTTAGTCTCAGTCAAAGTCACGATGTGCTTTCTCCACGGTCAGCAGGATCAGGTTCCGTCAGATTTTCCAACCCTCCTGAGGTCGAAAGACTAAGCCCATCATTGTTTATACATGCTTTCAAAAATATCAGATCTCTCCGTCTACACCATCCAGTCATCACTAGTCGTCCGTTTTCCGGGAAGGAGCTAGCTGTCGAGGAGCAGTGTTTCGAGCTTCATGGGGAGGACTTACGATACGAACTCGACTCTACGCAAGTCTTGAAACCAGGGACATTTTTTGAGCTAGAAGATACAAGTCACAATATCACGCCAGAGCCAGATGGTCTTGTCGAACCTACGAAGAAGACGGAGGCTGGGACTGAAAACGGGGACGAGACTCATGCCACCTTCGAATCACCTGATGATGTTGGAGCGAAGGTCAATCCAACGGCGCCTATCGAGATCAAAGGATCAAGCAGCGTTAGGCACAAACAAAGCGATGAACCTGTCAGCCCTATCGACAAGAAAATTGGTCCACCACGGATTTCCGTGTCAGCAGACATGAGTCACATGTATGATGATCACATCGTGTCTCCGATCGATGCCATTCCAGAAGGACCCGAAAGATTCAGATACAAATATGCAGCAGCCCCAGAGAGATCATGGCAAGAAGCTTTGAGTCAGCCTAAACCTACAACACCAAGAGAGATAGTGGAGGAGGTCACGCAGCGAAAACATCGAGTCGAAGCTCGTGAGAGACACCCTGGGAGATTCAAGCCATCTATGCTTCCGAACTTGAAAACTTTAACACTAACAGACGTACCATCAACAACACGCAGACGGAATGTCACAGACTCACTCATAACTTTTATCCAAGAATGCGCAGAGGAAGAAGAGCTGGCAAGGCTAGAAGAGACGGCAGGACATCAGAATCAAGTAGATTATCCTGATGGCACTTTTAAACTTGAACGTCTGGTCCTAGAGATGACCTCCCTACCGGACCCGATACAACCATCCCGCTCCTCCCACCACGCATTTCACAACAAGCGCCAAAGCTTTACGAAATCTTCAACCGAAGACGCAGATAGTGAAACATTCATGGAGCAAAGCGAAACCGACTTCTCGTTCTTCGGCGAAGATGATGGAGGTTTATTGGTTTCAGAGGGCAGGATCGATGCACCGATGACGTTTGATGACGGCATGATGTTGGAAGTCGATGATGGACATATTATCGATGTTGTATCAGAGCTGGCGAGCTTTAGGAGAGAGAAGAAGAGGAGATTTGAAGCTTTAGAGAGGTTTGAGGGCGACAAGGTTGAGAAAGCGCTGTTGGGACATTGGCGAGGAGAGATTAAGATCGTGAGGGGGTAAGCGAGTGATTTTCGAGTTACGATACCACAGATGCTTGCGATTTTGTTTTTGACCTTCAGGGTCTGCACTTTTCAGTAGATACGAACACTAGAAAAGCCGAGCAGATCTCGGGTTGCTTACTTGTTACATGCGGAGATGCTCAATTTGGGCTCTGGATCTCAGCGCATCAGCTCGTCGAGTGACATTTATTTGGCGCGGAACCAATAACTCATTGTGTCTTGTCAGGCCGGGCAAAGAATCTGCTCGTGTATTTCTAATTTATCTGCTTCCGATGTTCTGAACTACGGAGCCAGGAGATCTCGATAGAGAATTCCTCCTCTGCATACGTCTCTGTGTTCACTTCTATAGTCTGCATTAGATATATCAAGTGGTCCAATGGCATGCAGTACCCACAGAGCAAGTGCAAAAATTCTTCATCCAGCGCTTCCCCATATCCTCCCAATTTCCGGGGTTGTTATCAATTGAAACTACGGCTCGGCAGAAGCGCCCCTCCACACGGCTGAGGCGTGGCGGGATGCGGAGAAAATAACAGGGGTCCTCGTTTCCAAGGCAGACTAAAATAGTAAAAACGTAATTCTTTCTCGTCTCACTCATGTACTTGCTTCAACGAGTTTGGTTTCGCACTTATTTTGCTTCTATGCCGCTTCTAGCCGCGAGCTAAGTAGTTCATGGAAGGCCGAGTAGATTTAGTATATGTATGTCAATTCAAAGTTTCTGTTGATCAGTTTAGGTCCATTTGGGTTAGAGCATCACGATTAGTAGTGGGATGTGGGACTTTATGATGTCGAGAAATCTCACCTCCATCTTGACCTCTTATCACGATTCAACAAAAAAACTTCGAAGACATCCAGGAGGCGAAAGAAGCAACCATGATGGAAGACAAGGACGAGAATGCCTTCAAAAGCGAGGAGCAGGTGACGAACCCCGAGTTCATCCTCACGAATGGAAACAAACAGCTGGAACGTGGTCTCCAGAGCCGGCACATCCAATTCCTAGCTCTAGGTATAACATCACCTCTACTCTCTTGCCCCTCCAATGTCCAGAAACTAATAATCTCCAGGCGGAGCTATCGGAACGGGTCTCTTCGTTGGCTCAGGTAGCATTCTCTCTGAAACTGGTCCCGCACCACTATTCATGGGCTACCTGTCCATGATGTTCGTCGTCTGGTGCGTCATGAACGATCTAGCAGAGATGTTCACCTACCTCCCCATGAAAGGAATCTCGGTCCCGTATTTCGTCGGCCGTTTCGTGGAACCTAGTCTCGCGTTCGCTACTGCGTGGAACTATTGGTATGCGTATGCAATTCTTGTTGCTGCTGAGACTAGTGCTGCAGCTATCGTCCTCGATTATTGGAATGCTCCAGTCAATGTCGCTGTTTGGATAACTATGGTGTTGATCATCATGTTGCTTCTCAACGTTATTGCCGTGTCGTTCTTCGGAGAAGCAGAATTCTGGTTTGCTAGTATTAAACTCATTACGATTATGGGACTCATTATCCTTGGGGTTGTGCTCTTCTTTGGAGGAGGGCCAAATCATGACCGCCTTGGATTCAGGTATTGGGACCATCCTGGGGCATTCAAGGAGTATATGGCTCCTGGAGCGACGGGAAAGTTCCTGGCCTACTGGCATGCGTTTGTCAAAGCGGGATTCGCCTTCATCACTTCTCCAGAGCTTATTGCTATCGCTGCTGGCGAAACCGTTGATCCTCGTCGAAATATTCCCAAGGCCGCAAAGCGCTTCGTCTGGAGACTAACCATATTCTACGGTTTTTCATCTCTCCTTATCGGCATTATCGTGCCATCCGATGACAAAAATCTGCTCGGAGCATCCAACGCCAGCGCCAGTCCATTCGTCCTCGGCATCCAGCGAGCCGGTATCCAAGGCCTAAACCACGCCATCAATGCCGCAATCCTAACATCCGCCTGGTCAGCAGGAAACTCATTTCTCTACTCCGGTTCTCGGGTCCTTTACTCCATGTCTCTCAGCAAACAAGCCCCGAAATTCTTCAGCATCACCAACTCTCGCGGTGTGCCTTACGTAGCTGTCCTCTTCACCTGGGCTTTCGCCCTACTCGCTTACCTCAACGTCTCTAACACCGGCGCTACCGTCTTCAACTGGTTCGTTAACATCTCCACTATATCAGGCTTCATAGCCTGGATCGTCGTCATGATCACCTACCTCCGGTTCCGCGCCGCATTCGAGTACAACGGCCTCTTACACACTCTTCCCTACCGAACTCCCTTCCAACCATACGCAACCTACTTCACTCTCATCCTTATTTGTCTCCTTACCTTGACGAACGGATTCCAAGTCTTCTGGCCGAATAACTTCAACGCGTCAGATTTCCTGGCAGCGTATATCACACTGCCGATTTTTCTGGTGCTGTATTTTGGACATAAGGTGGTTTGTAGGACGCCGTGGGCAAGGAAGGTGGGTGATATTGATGTGTTGACAGGGAAGAGGGAGATGGATGAGTTGGCTGAGATGGAGGTGGAGCGTGTGCCGAGGAATTGGTTGCAGAAGGCTTGGTTTTGGCTTGCTTGATTATTTGCAGTGCACGTGAGAAAGGAAAAGTACCTAGATTATGGTCAGTGGCTTAGGCGAATAGAATACGTGAGACACTTTAATTAAGAAGCGCTGGTATTGGCGGCCCAGGTACCGACGTAGGACGGGTAGATGTGATTGGCTAGAGTTGAACTTGATGCCACAATTGAGCAGTCTGTTGTAGGGTACATATGGCTACTGAAAAAAGCTCCTGTGGAATAATCGTGCAACATGGTGCCCAAGATATAGATTTGCGTCTCCCTCCGCAACTGTTCTCAAACATTTAGACATTCTCTTGTTAATGAAAATTCGGCAAATGGAACATCAATGCTACCATTCAAAAGGATGTCGCATGTAACTAATCATTGCAAACATTCCCTACATCATCCTCATGATTCAAGCCCAGTCTCCAACCCGACACTGACCTCACAATAGCACCCCTCACTCACTCACTCACTCCCCCCTAATCACTCATTCACAACATCCTCCATCCCATTCAAAACTCAAAATTCAGAATTCAAAAAACTATAAATTGCCCCAAATCTCTCTCCAATCCTCTTTCTTTCCCTCACCATATCCATATCCACTTCCTCCACCACCTTCACTTTCACACCACATCACAAGCCAAAACCCAAACCCAAACTCCAAAAAATAAAAGAAGAATGCCAGGCGAAACCCTACGATACAGACGAAACCCTGAATAACTCAGAATGGACTTCCGCTGAGTCGTCTTCTGATGAGAGCGATGATGGTAGAGGAAGGGAGGATGACGATCAGGTTGATGATTATGAAGATGATGATAGGGATTGTAGTCTATGATTGATGAGTGGTAGGGATATTAGTGGGAGAGAGGGGAGGGAGGGGAGGGATAAGGGTGGAGGTGAGGCAAGGTGAGGCAAGGTGAGGGGTGTGAGGGGTGTGAGGAGTGAGATGAGAGATGGGAGATAGAAGAGAGTGAGATATTTATATAGATAGATAAAGAGAGAACGAAAGTCGTTGCTTTTATACTTCTTTTCTACAATACAGGATATGATTATCCGATCTGCTTTTTGGTTTCAATAGTTGAACTAGCAAGATTGGAGTATTAATTATTATTTTATATTAGCATTGTTTGCGTATTACTTGCTGAAGAGCAATTATAAATCCTTGATGTGAGGCACATCAAATTAAGTAGAACGTTTCGCGATTAAATTGGAAATAGCTGTTCGACAAATATAGGAAGTCTTAATTAGAAGGTATTAACATTGATGGCCCAACGAGCCTGCGGTCGTAGCTTCATGCGTTCGGGCCATTTCAAAGATAAACAAAAATTTGAAACCTCAATTGTTAAAAAACCATCAATGATTCGTAATTTACTCACTTTGGTTCCTGAATCCTAAATGTTGAGTCGTGATTATTCTCCGTCGATTTATAACTTTTAAGTGATTATAAACACTTTCGGAAGACTGGAGGTGGATTAAAGAAGCCTGAAAATGCCATGAACGCACACACCTACGGCCGTAGGCTCGTAGGCATGAAGGAAGGATTTGCAAGTGCGATTGGCGAATCGAAATTGATGCAAAGAAGATGTTCGTGCCGCCGGCCCTGGGCCACGACCACCTTTGAAACGAATACCACATCACAGCCTCGACGCTTCCAACATTCCGCCCTACTTAAATAGCCCTTTCCCCCAACTCTAGGAGTAGTGTTCAACACAATACGATTTCTAATCTGTCGAAAACGAGCTTTGCCAAAAATTCATCACTTCAACATTATTTAGTGCTTGACCACACTTGATCTTTTTAATTCCCATCCCGAAAACAACCATGCAGCTTTTCGAATGGTGCGAATCTTGCCTCGAGGCAGTTGAGGTTTTCGAAGTATGGTACTCAGGGCCTTCTACCTGTGTATCAGGGTACAAGATATGCGCCGACTGCAGCACATCCCGAAAACACTACGTCCGTCAAATCCAGCGGGACAAAGCATATCGCTCTCACCTCGCCAGGCAACTAGCTGGCTATCGATGCGACATCAAGAGCAAGTGCCCACATCACGAGGCAGACTACAAATACTGCGAAGTCCCTAGCTCGGGAGACCGAAATTACCAGGCCGCCGTTTCGAAGTATGTTCATAAGTTCTGGCGAGAGAGTCATCTGTCAATTACAGCGTCGGAGCTTCTGGCCGGACATTATGCATCGAACCCATCAATGGTGAAGTATTGCGAAGGTTGTTATACTGCTGCGATGAATGGGTATGAGAAAAATAAGCAGATTGTACTTTGTGAAGGATGTCATGGCAGAAGAGAGAGTTTTATCACGCGATTCCACGCTCATCAGGGCTCCTTCATAGAGCAATGGGAATTAAGACGAGCACATCATGCAGACCCGACAGTTATCTCCAAGGAACGACTTCCTTATCCCTCTGATAAGGAATATGATGAGTTTCTCCAATATTACGAGATACATCAGGCTGGTGGTGGCTTCGCGGTGGAGAGTCCGGTGATTACGGGTCTGATTAGTGCGGGAATGGGGACTGTTGCGCTAGCTGTAGCTATATCCGCAGCTACGCTGAGCTGGAAGCAGTGGCGGTTGAACAAAGCGAGAGCGGAAGCTGATCTAGAGAGAGGTGAAGGCCGGGAGGGTTTTGCTTTCGCAGAGCTTCGCCCACCACAACTTGATCCTGATCAATTGCGTGATTTGCCATTGGTGGTTGGTCAACACGATGGGATCGCTGAACTGGGTTCCCCGGGATCTATTCCTCGGCAGCCAGTTCTTGTGGAGGCAGTAGCGGCAGATCAAGATTCCATTGCAGAAGAAGACTCGGCATATGCATCTACTGCCTCATTCCACACTGCAGGAAGCCGTTTCTAAGTGTTCATGTAGATTTAAGGGTTTTCTTTTTGTTTGGAAAGGAATAGAGGACTAAATGCTGTACTTAGGATTGGGCTTCGCTTTTGTCTCATGTAGAGAAAAGTAGGTGTTATTTCGACTTGTACATTGAGGAAGCTTTTCGCTTTTCAAAAAATTATCTGTTGTGCTGTGACCCTGGAATGAGGCCACATATGAGAATATAATTACTGCCAACTAGCAATATAAGAAACACGAGAAGGATGCCATCTTGATCTTGTCCACGGAATAAGATCGCGATATTGAGAATGTATAGAAACAAGATATGCAATGATACTCCGACCTAATCAACTTTTAAAACCAATCAATCAATAATAATACACACCATCTCCCTCCATCCTCCCCTCCTCTTCCAACTCCTTCAAACAGCTCTTTACCCGCTTCACCATCGCCTCTCCATACTTCGGCCCTAGCGGCGGCGTCGGAATACTAGTATCTGGTCTCAACCATGGCACGTTACTACTCCCATTACACGCGTTCCTCATTTTCTCCACTGCTTCTTCATCGTACCCTGCGCCTGTGACTATCGCTTGGGGAACCTTGGCGTAATTTTGAGAACCGATGTTGTCGGTGTTGCTTGGTGAGGGAGGGGAGCCAGAGAGTATGGTGGGAATTTCTGAGACGCCGGCTGAGGGGGTGAGGATGACGTGAATTACTTTGGAGAGGAGGTGAGTTGAGTTGAGTGCGTTGGATATGATGAGGAGGGTGGAGGGGTGAGGCTACCTTCATATTCGGGCATGAGACTGTTTTTTACTCCTGTTGCCATCTGTGGTGACTTGCCGCAGAGGATGATGGGTATTGTTTCCGCCATTTTGATTCGTATTCCTTCTGTCTCCTTGGTTCTGGGGATGTGATCGCTGCTGTAAAGACAGAATGCAGAATTGATATGAAAAGAGAATGAAGGAAGGAAGAAAATTAAAAGGAAGATGAAATCCACAGGATTCTAAAAATACGCGCCCTGAGTAGAAGCTGAAATACTAGTCTTTCATGTGAAAGAGTGAGGTTGTGGGTGTCAGTGCTGACTTCAGCGAATGAAAGGAACGCTACAAACACGAACGCGCAGAGGATCTACAACCCCGCATTGCCCCACCTGCCTAGAGCGGCTTTTCCCGAAGCGAAGTAGTTCTTCTTGTACGAGATGGAGGAAGAGCTGAATGTTGCGAGCACATCATCGTGTCGAAAGCCGGTAAGTTGGTTTCGTATAAGAGCGAACTGAATTGAGATGGTAAAATAAGGGGAGGTGAAGTGAGCCAATGGGAAGGAAACCATACGTTTAGCGACTCGGTTGCTAAATAAGTGGAAAGGGGTAAACTACGCTGACATAGAACATGATATGGTGAGTTTGCTCATAGCTTTGTTTTAGTTTTATACTTAGAGAGCTTCTCATTTTGACTTCTTCGCTATAATACCGTTAGAGCATTACTGTGGAGGCGCATTCTTATTCAACAAGTAAATCACGTGATCGATAGATAACGAACAGACCCAGGTAAGTACGAAGTATTCCGTGATAGTTCTAGGTATATGAGAGAAATCAGGCTATGCTCAAGAATTAACACCGAGAGCTCCCCCCAAAATGAGATCACCTATAATTTTGTCACCTGAATTTTCGGAACTCAGATCTGTACTCAACTCAAGCCTCTCATCAAATAGTCAAGACAGTCAACAGATTTGCTGTATCCTCAGTAATTTTTTGGAGCCTGAGGTAAGATAAATAGCTTTCAGAATGAAATCTTGAGTGAAAGCATGCCAAGCGTGCTTTATTTCGAAGTCAGGCAACAGATCTGGTTATCTAGGTATCCAAGCTCCAAAAGTGGGATGCCAACCACACAAGATACTGAGCCTCCAGCTTATGGAGCCTCGAACTCAATCAAGAGTCCCACTCTTAACCCTGGTTTCCTCGTGGGGGAGTATTCGACCTCGCCACTTTCAACAGGGCAATCCCGTTATTGGTATGGAGAAAGGGATAGGATAGGGCACGAGCATGCTCGCTAAATATCCAGGGAGGCTTATCAGCCTCCCCCCGCTCGCCTTGATAACCTTAAACCCACTTTTCACATCCACGTCGTGGATACTTGCCTTCTTCATCGAACGACTAGTAGCCTGTCACTACCTCGCTACCATAGGACCTATCTCTCTCTCCAGCCATTATCATAAACCATGCGTCTCCGGCGCAGTAACGCGATACCAGTGCCATGGTATTGATACTGCTGCTGAAAGCCAGTAGCCAGTCATCCCAAACTTCTGATAAGGTTTGACATGGGAGAGATCTGTTGATGGATGTGCAGGAATGTGGGTTTGGAACATGTGCTTTTCCCCACTCCTGATCGCGAACTCTTTCTGATATCATTTTTATACTTTCAGCAGCTTATCTCCTGTAAGCTGCAGGCATGTTGTCTGATAGATAACCATGTGGATGAGCAGTTGATCATATTTACACCTTCTTCCCCGTCTTGAGATCTGCATCTATTCTTCCTTCAGTCTACTCCAGTTTCGTGAAGCAAGATGGGCAATAAGTTTAACGAGAAGGTTGACATCATTGATGGGAGCGCTGCCGGTGTCCCTGCAGTTGAGTATGGACAGCTCCTCGAGTATCCTGGCGAAGATGTGAAAGAACATCGTGGCGATCTTCATCGCACGTTCAAGGCGAGACATATTCAGATGATTTGTCTGGGAGGATGTATCGGGTCTGGAATCTTCATCAGTACCGGAAAGGTCAGTCGTGATGTTCGAAATCATCAAAAATGTTCATACTGATGAGATGTTCTAGGCGCTCAGATATGGAAATTATACTGGAATGTATATCGGCTGGACCCTCATTTGTACGATGAGTTGGACTCTGATGCAAGTGATGTCCGAAGCTTGCTGTATCTTTCCGACATCAGGAGCTTTCGTCGACCATGCAGCTCGGTTTGTTGATCCAGCCTTGGGTTTTGCCATCGGTAAGATCGAACACTATCTCAGAATCTAAACACTTTCTGACTAAGGGTAGGCTTCTGCGAATGGTTTGGATGGATCACCGTCGTTGCATCAGAAGGTGCTATCTTTCGGGTCATCATCTCATACTGGACAACCTCGATCCCAACAGCTGCATGCATGACAATATATCTCTTCGTGGTGTTCGCCATCCATATCTTCCCCAACAGAATGTTCGCAGAATTTGAATTCGGCACCGCTGCTGCCAAGGTTGTCGCAATGGTTGTCATTCTCCTTACCTGCATTGCAATTATTGCTGGAGCCGGACCAACTGGCAGCACTCATCATGCTGAGAACTATACCCAATTATCTGCGTTCCCCAACGGATACAAAGGTGTAGCACAAACCTTCCTACTCGCAGCTTGGTCTACTGGTGGTCAGGAAATCATGGGCATCACCAATGGCGAAGCCGACTTCCCCCGCTGGAACCTCCCTCGAGCCTGTAACCAACTCTTGTTCCGAATCTTCGTCTTCTACCTTGGCTCGGTAACCATGATTACGGTTCTGGTCCCATACACCGATCCGCGTCTTCTGGGCACCTCAAGCATCGCGGCCTCACCATTCGTAATCGCCATGAGCGACGCAGGAATCAAAGTCCTCCCCGACATCCTGAACGTCGTCATCCTCATCGGCCTCTGCGCCATCGGAGCCGAATCTCTTTATATCTCATCCCGAATCTCGACTGCCATGGCACGCATGCACATGTTCCCCAAGATATTTGGACGCATCGACTCTAAAGGCCGTCCCTACATGTCGCTCCTCATCGCCATGCTCTTGTCCACAATTTTCACGTACATCAATTGCTCCAACACCGGTGCCGTGATCTTCACTTGGTTCAGCTCCATCTCCGCAACTGTGTATTTCCTGGCTTACATCACGATCTGCATCACGAACTGGCGGATGCGCGCTGCGTTCAAAGCTCAGAATGACAACCCACTCACCTTACAATACGCATACAAGAACAAGTTCTTCCCGCTCGGAAGCGTCTTCTTGTTCACCAGTAGCATTTTCGTGCTTGCTTCAGTGTTTTATGTTAGTTTGTTTCCGATCCATGCTCCGACTACGGCGGAGACATTCTTCGAGACGTTCTTGTGCGTGCCGTTGTTTATAGTCTTGTATTTGGGGTACAAGATCATATATAGAACGAAGATTGTGGATCCGGCGAAGGCGGATCTGCAGACGGGACGGAGGCCGTTGAGTGAGACGGATATTGCGTTTCTGGAGGCGTACTATAGCCAACCGTGGCATAAGCGGGCTTTGACATATTTGACATTTTAACACTCAACATGCATGAATTGACACCAGTGGTTCTCTTTTGATTTTCAAGGAAGAGAGGTGGTTTTGTTTAGAAATGGTTGAGCGTGGTGGGAAAGTCAACTTAAGTCCGTTGAGATACACGTATGGATTTCTTCGTTTAGACTCTTCTCTGTGAAAGGATAAGTACACAGAGACTGTATGCAACCAGTAAAAACTCGAAATTCTTCCAGGTCGATATATTGTGAAAATTGCGACGCAGTATTTTCTATGTTAGCCTTTCTCGTCAGGACATAGTTGCAGAACAGAGCAATAACAGCCTCCTCAACACGGCTATCTATGATGGTAGCTAGCTCCGACAAGGAATTGCGCCCATGCTCCATAGGTCCAGCCTAGAGATTGCTTCCTGAAGGCACTCGCCACGCAGCGCATGACACAGTTCAGCTGGTGAAATGAACGGACGCTAGTCTGTAAACGGCTACCGATCCAATATGCATGTATGGTATTCAAGAGGATAGCTGAACCACCGGTAAAAAGAGAACGACGAGAGGAAAACAAGAAACGAAACGAATCTTCACTTGGGCCACAAACGGGGCAACGGCGCACGTCTGGAAGATAGACCTAAGACCAGGAAAGATCACCAAAAATTTAATTCTAGATCTTATCATCCCACATTTCCCAGAAAGCCCACCAAGCGGTTCATGCGGGTATGAGTGCAGCAAAGCAACCCAGAAGATGTCGTGCATAACCCATCCCCATCCCCATCCCCATTTTCATCCGCCCGCATACCAAGGCTGCGGGCTTCCATCGCCATTTTCCCGTAACCCGGTAGTCGTGCCTTCGTATCAGAGTGCCACCTATGTTCGAGAACTAAAGGCGTGCAGGAGTGATGTCTCTCGGGAAGGACGGGAATGAGCCTAACGAATCGAAGCCCATGGGGAACTGAGGGATTATTTCTCCTTTCTGATCCCCGAGCGGATCGAGTCATGAAGCGAGCGTGGGATGGGATAGAACGAGGATGAGACGAGGCTGCTAGACCCCCACCATACCAAGCTGTAAGAAATGTGACGGTAGACGTTGACCGCCTGAAAGCAGGAGAGAATGAGAGTGGTAGTGATTAGCGCCCAGACCATGAGTGCTGCACTGCTGCTGAATATGGCTGTTGCGCCATTGGGCATCAATTCTCCGACTGACGGCGTGGGGGAGCTGACTATTTTGGGAGCATGAGAGTAGCTTCAGCCCGGTGGGGGTCAGACCGAAAACATTCAAGCTTGAAAACAGCCCATCTTTTCTCCACTGGAGAGGCGGACGCGGATGCGAGCTTGGGTAATGCAGGTCAATCCAGAACAAGAAGCGTGCGCAATCATAATGTCAAAGCGCAAAAAAAAGCAATCTAGTGAGCTCATCCCACTTGAGCCTCAGCGCGATGTGCAAGCCTTACTTTCTGATGAACGAAGCATTTGCTGCTCTGGAAGCCATAATTCTGACAAATGCAGGAGAGTCATGTTGGTTAGATAAATTTGCGGCCGTAGCCATTGGTCGACTTCCTCATGCTGACATGAATGGTAGCACAACTGAGCGAAACCAATCTCGTTCTGCCATCTTACCGCACGGTTATTGGTAGCATGCCTGCGGCAGGGGAAGCAATTATTTTGCCCAGTTAGCTAGGAAGGAGTCTTGAAAGCAGGTCCGGATTTGCCCTGATTTCGTTCATGCACGCGCATGCACATGTAATCAGGGGACCAGTGTTACCTCCTCTCCTCCAGTTCCTTGCAGCTTGCGTTCGTCCTGATTTTTGTGGAAATTGATCGATCACTTTCATGATACCGTTCAACAGCAAGTTAGAAGTCAGAATTGAGAAAATTTTTCTTCCTTATCCATTCCGCCTCGTAGTGGACAAAAGTGGGACTCACGAGAAGCGCATTCCTTCTCGATGGGGTCAAAGGATCATGTTTAAAAGGAGAGATATCCCAAGCTCGAGATGTGCCAAGGCAGCACCTCTGGCTTCAATGATCGGGTATTGAATCTTTATAATCCATCAAAGTACAACAGTCTCCACGAATGAAATGGTCCACTCAACTTTGAAACATCTCACCAATATCATTCCACATTTCTTAGAATAAGATATTCTCAAGGCTCTCGCCACTTGGCTCTTAAGCTGGGACCTTCCAAAATGAGCGTTGTAACATGCGCCTCGCTCACTTCTTTGAAGGTAGTTGCTGCTTCAATTGATAGGTATGACTCGAAGCAGATGTCAAAATTATGCATGAGGAACTAATCTTTACAGCTCGCAATCAGAAAGCAGCACTGTAATGGGCAGGTTCCTCGAAGACCGCCAACGATATGATGCGCTCGCTTGTGGTGTTCCTACAACCTCGAAGGAGACTTCCCCAACGCAAGACATTGAGTCAATGGTGAAGAAACTGCGGGTAGTAAAGCTGGAAGCCCTAACGCCGACGTCCAGCACGGGTCGGAAGCAGTGAGCACTAAGATTGTGGAATCTTCAGTGGCTCATCGGGCTTGCAGTCATTACAGATTCAGCGTAAGAAAAACAAAGTCAAGAATTCTTTAGGATGGTCAGATGGTGGTCTCGTGGTTCTCAGAATATCCTTGTAATAATACCTGTCACAAAACGGCGCGCACAGGTGGCGCCCAAGAATAAAATTCCTTTTTCCAATCCAATTTCGGAAGCGTTTTGCTCAGCAAAGGCCACCTAGATTTCGTCTGCCTGTGAGATTCCGCCGATGTGCAACTCTGTCCGAGAAACATTGATCGCGTTGCACATCGATGGCGCAAGAACGTGGGGTTGAAGGATTGGAGTGCAGCGGTGAGGTCTGAGGGCTTTTCGAATTTCGGAAAGAGCCGAGCGAGTGTGGAGATGTGGAGAGTCTCGGGATTGTTGCCTGATCAAGTCTGTTCCTCCGGTCAGCCATGCTTTGAAGCCTGATTGAATACTTGAAGTCCAAGACAGAATTCAGAAGAGAGGCTTAGGCCAGCGCAAATTCTTAGCGCATAACAGAAGTAGGAGAAAAGAATGAAGCCGTCACAGCCCACATCCCTACAACATGATGGCGCCGTGCGACGCAGCACAACTTGACTCGAAACGTAAAGTTGCACCATGAGATCGTGATGCGCATTTCCCCGTTGTGTTGTGCAACTGTGAGCCTTCTGGAATCCTTCCACCCACGTTTGTTGGTTCCAACGGCCCAAATTTAGCCCCTGCAAGACACACTTATTCGGCATTATTCGAGACTGCCAATGCCGGTGAAGAGACCAACATGATCGCGTGCTCCAGAGACGGCAGGTATGTGGTCTAGCCCGCATGATGAAGAACTTGCTTCTGAGAAATCGTAATCCACAATCTAGCAACGCTGTGTCCAAGTGAAGAATGCAATGGTACTCGACAAGCAATGATGCAAGGGCCAACGTCAAGGATGGATGTGCGAAAGATCCGAGGAATAGCTTCGACGAATAGGTTCCCTTTTTGTGGACTCCATTTCCGCAGTGATCCTGTTCTCCCTGGAAGCAAGAGACGGACGAGCTTGCGGACGAGCCTACCAATCAGGATGAGAGCTAGATTTGAAAGTCATTTGGAGAGGCACAGCTGCAGCTTGAGGTTGCAATTTGGGAAAGCTGAATCTCGGAAACAAAGATTGGCACCGTTATGGCAGCCACGATTCAGTCGCGTCGCAACGACGCTGGACATGTGAAAGCCACGAAGAAGTAACATCGTGACAAAACTCTACTTTGCCGCATGCCGACATTTGTAGGAGGGCTAGAAACCCGTGTGGAACAGAAACAAAGAATCAGAGACAGCTACGCTGTGCCTGGCAGCTGAAACATGGTAGTTCCTGACGTGAACTGCTGGAGTGTTCTCGCAAATTTCATTGGACGATGTGAGACTGATTAATTATCCTCTCTGCTGCTGAAACATTTGTAGAAGCCCCTCCAAGTCCTTAATGTCCTTGGACAAATTGACAATCATGACTGGTCCTGGTGATGTCAATGGCGTTGCCAACGCATCTGTCTCAGTAACCGTCGATTATTTGCAGCCTGCCTGGATAACAAAAGGAGGAGAGGAATGGGAAGACCGAAGGAGGTACCGGGAGAAACACTCCATCCGCGAAACCTCGTCGTCTGTCCCACAGTGGGATTGTTGATATGACACTAACGTGAGTGTGATCCGATGAGGTCGTCATAATTTGACATGTCGTCTTCAGCACCACCCTTAGCCCTTGAAGAAAATTACGAGGGGCGTGTGCCTGAAGCCACGATCCGATGCATTGCTCCGCATGTGCATGCGTGCGAGCGTCCATGCGTGGGTACCGCAGACAGTGTTCAAACCCTCGTCATGAATTGGTGGTCGTGGAAGCCGACCCTAACGGCGTATGGGGCGTTGTGCTGCCTGCCTGCTGCCTGAGAGATGCACCTTGGACGAATCTGAATGCCGATAGATTCTGTTGAGGCCCCATCACTTTCCCAGCGGATTATGGAGTATGGGAAAAGGACAGCCTGCCGAACATCTTCAGAACACCTCCAGAGCACCTTCACCAAGCCTCGATCGAAGCCGTATCCGGCGCAGCCGTGCAGCCCACGCCGTCCTCCATGCCGTGTCATTGATCAACACGCGAAGCTGCCGGTAGTGGGGTCCTTCGCCGAGGTTGTGTTTGCTCCGTGAGGCTCGCAGCGCTCTTTATCGAACTCGCACAGCAGAGAAGGGTTGCTGCCGTTTGGCAGACGAAGGACCGTCACCTTTGAGGAGGTCGGATGGCATAGTATTGACAAATTGCATGCGCAGAAAGGGTTGCCACAGCCCCGGGCGTCGAACGGAGGTATTGGGAGGAAGGACAATCGGTTGGGCGAGTGTTGAAAATAACGCGCACGGACGACCATTCTCCTTCGTACAAAAATCCAATCGTCGTGTTGTGTCACGAGAATAGATCCGTGCTCCTGGCGATCACAACACATCCGACCTCCTCCCCGCCCGCCCTACGTTTCCCACCTCGTCTGAAGAGAAAGGGGGGAGATTGCAGATATTTCACGACCTACTCGTTTCACGTTTCAGCTGTAAAGAAGAACCATAACCATAGCCTCGGCAGGAGCCGCATCCCAATCCCTAAGCAATGCTGCAAGCGCGCTGTTGACTTCATGGCGCTCCAGTCGTACAATGCCGTTATCAATTGATCCATCTTACATCTGTAACTATTTGCCACTCGGCTATATGAAGTCAGCTTTGTGTACCAGATTTGAAACATTTTCAACGCTATTGGCCTTTTCTACCACCTTGCGTAAGAAGCAAAGTACTACCAGAGCCATGCCTTTGGAATCCCCGCTTAGAGTATCAGATTTTATTATGTTCTTGCTTCGTATCTCAGAGAGGTTCCACGCCGGAGCTGCCAAAAGAAAAGAAGGAGCAAGGCTCCGTCAGACGAACGGCTCCGGTCGAATTAAATCAACAATCAGTCTGGGAATGGGCTAGCAGGGAGCATCCAAGAAGCTTCTAAGCGTCTACGCGCTTGCGGTCGAACCAGGCTGGAGTCTTTTTTTAATCTCGTTTATCAATCGATTGCTTGAACGATAGGCCTAGGGGGGTCATGATGGTCTATGCATGGTTGCCAAAGCCTCAAGGTGGCTGAGAAATATGGAGCCTTTGCAGCAGTGACGGTAGACCAGCGTCTTCCGCGGCTATCATGGCCATCCTCCATTCTCCTTAGCCTGGATGCCTCGTTGAAGATTTTTCAAGTTGTTTCATGATATATTCTGGGAATGTTACGCGAACCAGCCCGGTCATCATAAAGGGGAGCCACCCAGCCTCTATTCCGATCTTCTTTTCCACGTTCTACATCTTTTCAATTTACCTCATTCTCTTTGGACACTCCTTCCCAGACCAAAACACCGCGGAAACTCAGTCTCAGATACTCATTCGCTAAAATTCAGAACCTGTTCGCATTGTGTCTTTAGATCACTGCGATTTCTTGGAATCTGAGCTCCCTGCCCTGGCTTCATTCCGTGGAAGGATCGCACAAAGTCGCTGGCCGGCTGCTTTCAGTTCTTCCATTCTCTTAGCAGTTGTAATCACATCTTTCTAGCCATTATCAGCAGTGCCTAGTACAATTCCTGCATCTCAAATTATCATGGCACCCAATTCGAACACTCCTTCGTTAGAGAACCTGAACGGGTCTGCTCGTTCAGTCTACAGGTATTTCTTGTTAGCGAATTCCACATTTTTCCAGACTAATACGTTCTTCAGTAATGGCTCATACAAGTCCATCGCTCTACCATGTACCAGCACATCCCGTGCTGCTGGCTCAGCGCGTCCACGGCACTCGACGAATCGAAACCATACCTACCCGAACTTCACTGCCAGAGATTATCAATACGCGAATAACTCTGCTGCTGGCTACAATATATACCATGCCAATGGAAGTTTTGCCCAAGCCACCACCACATGTCAAGAACCTACCACTTTGGACCTCTACTCTGCTACAAGCCTAGCACCGAGGATAAGTCAGGCATATCTTCTTCCTGAAACTCTTATATACACCACCGAGACATACGATTCAGAGCTCGAATTGGACGATGACCCCGCCGACAATGCAGCAGTAGCTACTTCCGGCTTGGACCAAGATCAAACTTATGAAGAGCAGCACCCTGTGGAAAGGCAGTACGCTGTAGAAGAGCATTATGACTACACATCCGACGATACATACCATCCGTCGGCTCCAAGTAGCGAATATTATCCTTCTCAACCAACGACGGAATCCGAAGACGACGAGTACTCCGTTGATCATCCCTCCACACCCCCTCAGCGACAGACATACATCGTCCAGCCACACTCTCCAACCACGGAGCGGTTTCTTCGAGAAGACTCTCCAGAAGAGCGGATTCGTCTGGGTCTCCCAAGATATGGAACGACCGAGCAGCAGCGTCGTGCTTATGAACCTTATACCCGTTATGGCACTACTCGGCGTCACTGATGGCGGAACAGCACCAACGCATGTTGGGTTTGCAAATGATATGTTTATCCCAATTTGTTGGAAATAGGATAAAGCGGAAGGACAGAGAATTATGGTCTTGCATTTGGCTACTTTTGCTTTTTCTTGCGTCTCACTTTCTTTCTGCATCATCGACCTAGTATCAGGCAACCAAGTTTCCCTTATTTTCCTCCTTTTCGCTGCTGGTCATGCGATGAAGCCCCATCACTCATTATAAGCGGAAACGTTACGATCACATGTCACTCTTTTGACCCTCATTAGTCGCACAATTGTACTCGGCGAGCAAAATTCTCCTTCCCAATTCATGTTTTCATTTACCATCATGTAACTCTAATTTTCATTTCCCTTCTCGGAGTTGCCGGCATTGCATTAATACTACATCGTTTCTTCCCCATTTGGCCTGTTTTTCATCTCGATCGTCACGCTCGCGCATGCTTCCAATCGCCCGCCGTCTCGGGACACCACCAGTCACGCTTCACCGCTTGGTCCTCGCCACACCGAGTAATGCCACCGAGAGACGCGATATGTTCAATTTTGGTTTTGAGATTGGGAAAATGTGGAGGAGCAGTTCGCCCAGGAAATGCGAACTAGATCTGAGACATCAACGTGCCGTCCCGCGAGTTGACGACATGTCGCTCTCATCTCCAACCCTTCTCCACACCCTTCATACTCCACCATGAGGTCATATCACACTTGAGCGGGAAAATCAATCCTTGGCGAAAGACATGCCAACATCTTACTCACCACTACTCAGTCTGCATTAGGAAACCGCAAGCATTCCTCACATGAGGGGTTAAGCACAACACACTGGAAATCTATGCGCTCCTCAAACGCTGAGACATTGCACAGAATATCAATCCAGAGCCAGTTCAGTTCGAATACTTACCCAAATAACAAATTTTACCCATAGTTCATTTAGCACATTTGCTTTCGTAGATATCTTATCTTTTGACGTTATTTCCGGATGTATTAAATTATCTCGACCCTTGACCCCGCTCATCCCCGCACACCGGCCAGGCCGAACCCTGGCCTGGTCCCAGCCTAGACTTTGCCCCGGATCCATCGTTCCAGCGATCTCAGACGCCAACAAGGGAGCCTTGGTACGTGTGCCGCCATGACAACGGCATCTCGCACTGACTCAAGTTTATTTCGACCTGAGTTTGACGGGACAGGATTCTTCTTCATTATTTAATTGTATGAAAGTGTTACCTTGATTCGACATGCATGCAATCTAGTGAGGCTGACCTTAGATTTAGAATTGATAGGCCGTAATGCTTCGCGCAAACAACTATTTTACCATGCTCATCATATCTATCGTTCGTAGGGTGTTAGTGGGCGTGCGTTTGGGCGAGTTCGCTAAGCTTCATGGGTAGCCCCACTATAGATAGCTTTCTTTGGTCTATTTTCAAATCTTCCGAATAAAGCGTTGCTAATTGCATGTTAAACTCCTTCGTAAACGCTGTGTTTAGTCAAGTAACACCTCACGAATCAGCTTCAGACACGAACTCACCCCAGTACTCATCGTTTCGGAATCTGCACCATCCCGTTCCGCCACAACCCCGGCTGGAGTCCCAGCCTCACAGTTTGTCTTCACAGCCTCCCCAACCAAAGTTCCACAAGCGCAAATACCACACGTGAGAACATCATACCAAAGGTCACGAAAATTCAAAATTCCATCCAGCGCAAATCTATCGTGATTATGGGGAGTGAGGAGGCTCCCAGCTCCAGCTCCTCAGCGGACATCGCACCCGATGGCGATGTCATATTCCTCATTGGCCCAGAAGAGCACCGCCTTCGAGTATACTCCCTCGTTCTCAAAAACGCATCCAAAGTCTTCTCCGCCATGCTGGGTCCCCACTTCAGCGAAGGCCAGACCTTACTCATACCCAACGCCGAGGCGGTCGAGATCCCTCTTCCCGAAGACGATTTTGAAGCCATGGAAATCATCTGCAACATCCTTCATGGCCGCAACGAGAACTTCATCGAGCCCTTGAAGCCAATCCAGATCTTGAACGTCGCGATTGCGGCCGATAAGTGGGATTGTGGGGTCCCGCTCACGTGGGCGATCAAGGATTGGATGATCAGCGAAAGGTACACGGATAGTATGGAGCTGTGGAGGTTGATGTTGGCGGCGTACTTATTCGATGAAGTGCTAGCTTTTGCGAAGACTACGCGCGCATTGTTGTTTCATCATCGGTCGTCGTACTTTGAGCTCAGGGAGCGGGATAGTCTGGAATCTTCTGTGGGAGACAATATTGCGATGCGGATTCGTAGTAAGTTCTGCTGTTCTACAAACATACATTAGTGATGAAACTAGCTAATTGATTTGATGTTTAGTCTTGCTTGAGGAATCGAGAACTAAGTTGCGGATGGACTTGTTGCAAGCTATCTTCGACACGGCGAACTCATACACGGGAAATTGCAAGTGTGGCTGGACGGGCAAGTGTTCCTTCCAAGTGACCGAGGCGCAGGGCAAGGCATTGACCCCTAATCATGTACTGGGCAAAACAGTCATGGAAGCAATCGAAATTGCAGAGAAACTCGAAGTCCTTACGGCCGGGTGGGCAGACGGCGGATGCGTGAATAAGAATTGGCATGGTAGTATTGATCAAGTCAAGACCTTATTGCGAGGTCGCGCAAATAAGTTGAAAGATCGAGGTGGACTTTCAATTCAGTCTGTACGCAACTTCCAGGCGTGAGTGGGAGGTGGTTGACTATTATATCTTGATAATTCAGGTGAGAATTTGAAGCATACCACATACCAGCTATTGAGGTTCATGAAGAGTTCATCTCCATAGTCCTTCACATGGCATGATTCAAATTGGACAAATCATTAATCGGCTCAACGATTTCATTCATTTCATTCTCCTAAATGTAAAAGTTCAATCTGCTTGAAACCATTCTCTCCATGCGTACCTGGCTTGCTCTTCGCGTTTCTAGGCAGCTGAATCCGATACAGACTCGTGTGTATGTGTTTTATTGCGTTTTGACTTATTGGGTAATGAGTGCGGAGGATTGGCCTGAGCTTGTTGCGTTGCTTGAAAGTTCCATCTTAAGAGCTGGATGTGGTGTGATGCACACATTTTGATCATAACTAGTAGCAGTTATGCACAATGCGTTTGTGATGCTATTATTTTCTTTATTCCTCTTTGTCTCACGCATCGTAATCTTATGGAAGAGAATATTGCGAAGTGAAAGCTAAGTGTGGCTCACAAAGAAAAACTTAGCCCTTAAAGTCTGCCTTTGAAAGACTTGAGAGAAGAGTCTACTTTCTTGATGCCATGGGAGTCGTTATGGTTTCCTTTCTCTCGAATATTGAGAAGATATAATGTCATTCTAATTTATAGTCTTCAAGGCCATGATAAAGTTTGGCGAGAGGAAGGTCGTTTGAGCCTAGCGACCCGAAACAGGAAACGACTGTTTCAAGCTTTGGTCAGTTCTGATCATTTTCTTTGCTCCCTTTCTTCATAGCTGAGAATGCATGAATAAATTCGAGTCTCGAGTTTACTCATTTCTGTTACCCTTTGATGCTTCTAATTGTCATTCAAGGTCAGACCAAGAAACTAGTCACCCACTTTTGAAGGAAGTGAGGCACCTTATCATCTTGGCATACTTCCACACTATACCGAAATCAATGCCATCGCGGGGAATGCAAATCCTTCAACGAATAATTGATGGCAATCTTGAAGCGTGATTGGTAACTTTCGGGAACCTGTGTCAACTCTCAAGAATTCGATCCTCAATCAGGAAACTCGTGGTTCATTATCGAAGCGAGCTCCTGATATATCCCGCCTTGTGAATTGAGCCTAAAAAGGTGATGTTTATCTTCCATTCTCTTTTTCTCCTAGTCGCAATATCTGAGATATCTCATTCTTCACTCTTCAATTGACCATCATGCTATTCCTTTCATCCGTTCTGGCCGCTTCGGCGCTGGTGATCTCTCTGGTATCTGGTGCTCCAACCCTGAATAATCTTCAAATTCGCTCCAATCAAACAACTTCCAGCGAGCGTCTTGGTCTCAAATTTTCAGGAACAAATAGTTCTCTGCCCAAAATTCTGTAAGTCTCGCTGAGCCTGTATCCAGATAAGCGTACTTACCGAAGACAGGATCCTCTTCACCGGAGGCACCATCGCCAGCGGCTCCATCTATGGAGATCTCGATGACACCCAGTACGGTCAGCTCCAAATCTCGGGCGAATCTATCATCGCTCGAGACCCAACACTGTACAACATCTCCCAATTGGCCGTCTCTAACGTAAGAATATTCAAGTTTGCTCAAGTTTCTTAGCCCCAATTCTTGAGACAACGAATCTCGAGTCATGAAATCCTAGGACATGCCGAAATTCTGCTTACTTATTGAGTTCATTCTCGAAGTAGAAAATTACTAACTTTATGATTATCTAGTGGACAACTACCAACAACGGTTCTACAGGCACCAACGACGCGCTCGTCATGAATATGACGCGCTTCACCTACGACGCTCTCTGCTCTCCGGATAGCGACATCACCGGCGCCGTATTCACACACGGTACCAACTCTCTGGAGGAAACTGCCTTCTTGATGGACGCTTTAATCCATTGCGAGAAACCTGTTGTAGGGACCGGGGCCATGAGACCCTACACGGACATAGGATTTGACGGAGACGCAAATTTCTTCCAAGCTGTGGCTTTGGCCGCTAATGAAGACTCGAAAAACCGAGGTGCGATGGTAGCCTTCAATGATAGGATTTGGTCCGGATTTTGGATGACGAAACTGACGCCTAATGTCCCGGATGCGTTTGGGAGCGTTGCTGGAGGTGAACTGGGGGCGTTTCTAAATAACATGCCGTATTTTTATAATACGTAAGTTTTTTGCTATGCAAGAAGGGAGGGATGCTAATTGAGACAGTCCCTCGAGTCCTTATCAAAAGTATTTCTTTGATATTGAAAGAGTTTCGAACGATTCTTCGTATCCTAGCTTGCCGAAAGTAGATATTCTCTACACAATGCGTCAGTTTGATGGACAGCTGGTGCTCGATTGTCTAAAGAACGGGGCGAAGGGTGTTGTTATGTGAGAATAATCCCATCATGAACCTCCATTGCAGGTACTAACTTTCGATGCAGTGGTGGTACTGGTAATGGCGGGCTGCCCAATGGCTCCAAACAAGTCGCCCAGGCTCTCGAACAGGGTCTCATCACAGTTGTCGGAACTAGATCGCCATTTGGAGCCAGTACCCCGGAGAGAGATCCGACATATGCGAAGTCTGGATATGTACATCTGATTCAGTCAAGGATCATGTTACAGCTTGCAATCGCGAGCGGGTTTAATCAAAACCAGGTTAACGTCTATCCCTGCGTGCCGGAAAACACTGCGTGCCGGAAAAAATAAAAGGTACTTTGGCTTTAATTATTTCAAAATCTATGCACACCTTGATTTCCCCTAAAATAGTTCACAAGTTATATTCTGTGGCCACTGCCGGACACCCAATGCTCCTCCCACTAGAATATCACGTTGCTATTGTCGCCCTCGTGGCTGATTTGCAAAGCTTCTTTTTTATAGCGTAGTAGAGCTCCTCTACTACAGCTCTGACACCGAGCTTATAATACTCCCAATGCTTAACAAAGGGGTCTTATCCGAGCTCTAAGGCCATATACCATGCGGTATATCGTTATTCGCCTTGTGGCTGATGTGGCGCGCAATTCCTGCATGATCGCCACGCAGATCTGTACTTCGGAATGAAGCCAATGACTATTTTGGTTAGCGCAAGCCGACCCCTCAATATTTACGCCGTAATTTGGAATAAAATTGTTAAGCCTTAGGCACATAGGCCAATTGTGGCTATGCGCTTACTTCCATCTTAGTAATCTCGAAAAACATCACCAAAAGCCCGAACCAAATTTTTGGAAATCGCAGCCTAAAGCACCCTAAAAGTCCCTTAGGATGGTCAGGACTTGCCTTCTGGGCTATAATCTACCCTTATGGGTGATCTGGGCCAGTGTAGTGCGAGTTCTGACCATCTTGAAGGGACACCTGTCACTTCCACACGCAATCACCACAAACATCACAGCAACGTCCACGAGTCCTACGCACTCATCAGTAACATAGGAACCTGATATCGTTCAATACAATCGCCACCATTGCACAGCACAATTCGCCGCACGTTTCACCATTGACCGAGAAACCTCAATCAATGACACGAAGCCTATGGAAAGTTCAAGCCAATGACAACAACGACCAACCCATTCGATCTCAGTGCACGATACATCACCCACACACAGAACACGGAGAGGAAGTTGCTCCACCTCTCAACATCAGGCTAAGAAGTGCTGCCCACACTATTAGTCGATCAGTCTCCCCCCGATGATGTTAGTACGATCTCGAGCTGGGGCACAAATACTCCATCACTACATACAGAACGGAAGTTAAGATGGGCCTGCTCCCGCCTCTCTTAGCACCACCACCGACTACAAGTGCCTCGTCCACACATGCAGTCACCCCCACCGATGAAGCCATTGCAGCACCAGATATCGAAATGGAATCACCACACACAGTAACAGGCTGAGGCATGAGCCGGCATGCTCTCAACCACCCAGACTTGCGGATATTTGGTCCATATACGCGATCTAACCCGATAACACTACGATGCTGGGTTTGGACGGAGTCAAAAGCTTGGAATTTTCAGAGGTAGCATGGAGTTGGAGGAGGCAGGGCGGTATCAGGGGGAGACTGAAGGTACATTGACACAAGATGGACAGCAGAAGCGGCTGCCAATGAGCCAGACAAGGAAAAGACACAAGCAAAGCACTTCTTGATACGGATATGTACAGACGTAGATAGAAGCCAGACCTAGCGTAGTAGAGGGGGTCGCTGGCCATGGCAATATGGTGAAGTGGGGCGTGTTGGCTAATCCCAACACGCGTCGGCGACATGCCCGACACTGCGCTTTCCGGCATAGCGGCTGACTAAGCTGCTGGAACCGAGTATGACATAATCAATCAATCAATCAAGGCTCCCAGTAGTGTCACGCCCCCCGTGAGGATTATATAAGCACAGCCCTTATGTAATCGCAAAAATGCAAGTAGAGCCGTACCTGCCCATATCCAAATCAATACTACTCTATATATAAGAGATCTAATTATAATACATCTGAATAGCGCAATGGGCATGCCTTTGAGGTCCTTATATGGCCAACTGTATTACATTTAGTACACTGACTTGGCCGTCGAGGCTGAGCTACCTCTGCAGTAACTACTTCGAATTGACTAGGCTCCCGTCTTGTACTTGACCTAGGGAGGGTACTCTGAGCTTGATATGGCTCAATACGCTGGCGAGGCTCAAGGAGTAACTATGGAGATCCCTTACGCTTCAAATGCCAATGTGAATGAAAATGCTCAAGAAGAAGAGCTTGGCCTTGAAGTGTATCTAATGTATGTAAGCATGGGAGCCCATAGACCCGAGTGAATATACCCCTACAGGTCAGGGATAGATCTGTCCTTCCAAGTAGCCTCCGTTGCTCTTCAACTTTCCTCAAAGCCTCATGTGATACCCAGCCTCGTACAATCCCATATAAAGCCTTTGAAAGCTCAAGTGGAGTTCGGAGTTGTTGTTTTGCTTGATTTGATTGTAGCTCAGAGAGTTGATTAAGAAGAGCAAGTTGGATTGCCTTCCAGGCCTCAAAAAGGTCAAAAGTTGATCGTTTTAAATAAGTCTTAAGGAGTGCATGAATCCCTTTAACTCGTGAGGTTGCTGTATTACCAAAATGGGTTGATTGGTCAACCCAGGCCTTTACAAGCTTCTCTTTGAATGGGATAAGCCATGTAGTCTTAATATATCCAACTTCATTAATATGATCAGGGATATATTTTTGTTGGAACTCTAGAAGACGTTTGGTATATATCTCCTCGGTTTCTGAGTTAATAATTGAATGCCAAAACCCATAAAACTCCTTCCACTTATCAGCCTCTGGGAAGGCAGGCTGACATCGAGCAAGGACTGCCTTATTTGCATGCCAAATACAGATAAGTGTTGTAGCAGAGGGAAAGAGAGTTGAAGCTGCATTAATAACTGCAAGACAGCGATCTGTCAGAATAACAGATGGGAGAGTAGTATTACATTGCTCGTACAATGATTTTAACCGCTCGAGGGCCCATGTATAATCAGCCTCTGTTTCATTGCTTAGAAATGCAAAAGCAATACAGAAGGACCGTTGTGTAGCATCGACACCAATCATATCAAGGAGAGGCATGCCATATTTGTTTGTCTTGTATGTACAATCGAGGAGGAGGAGTTCGGGGTAAGCTCGAAGGTAGGTAAGAGAGTCAGGATGTGCGAAAAGGACTGCTGTAACATGGCCATCTGGTGCAAATTGTATTCGACTCCAGAAGCCTTCTTTATCAAGCTGGTTTGCGAGTGCATGAATTGGGCTTTGGCCTTCGCAATTATCCCGACGGACAGCTGTAATTCGGTTATAGATATCTTATTGCGTAGCTAGTGAGCCATTCTGCCGTATAAGTGTTTGAATCTCTTTTGGTGAGATATCAGCATTTGAAAAGCTTGTAAGTTGTGTAGTACCTCCAGATAATTGTCGATGTATTGGATGGGCAGACGCGTGTTGGCTTGGCTCGTGGTTATGTATAGAAAAACGATGGTCAGGACGGTATTTTAGAGCCCAACTCCCATCAAGAGATTGCTTAGCTAGTACTGAAAAGGGACATTCAGTTCCCTGTGAAGCTGTCTTTCTTTGACGTTCTTTTGATGTATTAGGGAGCTGGCAGGATCGATCGCATGCGTATGTAACTGATGGTCTCCCATTCTTCTTCGTAGATCTGAGAGTCGTAAAAGCATAGCCTCTTGTTGAAGCCCATGAATTAATTGATTCAAATAAGGCCTCTCGAGACTCATAGATAGCTTCAGGAGGGAGGCAGTCGTCTGGGAAGGTAGCTGTTGCTATAGAGTATTGATTTGGATGTGGGCAGGTACGGCTCTACTTGCATTTTTTGCGATTACATAAGGGCTGTGCTTATATAATCCTCACGGGGGGCGTGACACTACTGGGAGCCATCAATCAATCATCTTAGTAATCTCTTAGGCTGTCTCACGTGATATGGTGCATATTCAATTGCGCCTCAGTCCCGGCCGGAACTCCGTTCCCCAGCACAACAACAATGGTTGTGCAGGTCCTCTCCATCATCCAAATACATCTTTCCACCCCAGATTTCCTCAACGCAACGCCCATGGCGCTGCTAGAATCATTTAAGCAAACCACACCTCCAGCAAGCATCGGCCCTCTAACACCACCCTCTACTACTGACGCCAAATTCTCAGCACGTGTCGCAGCAATCCTTCGCGCCTTCAAGAGCTGTCAAAACGGCTATCCACCATCAGTACCCTGGACGGTATACAAGCTCAATAGTGGGGAGTACGAGGACCTGCAACGTCGACTAAAAGACGACGTGGAACTTTGGGGATACGTTGATGATAGGGTCAAGTAAGTGATAGATACAATCGGTAGATTTTTGTAAGATGCTAATAGTAGTTCGTAGATATGATTACGATCCTATTAGAGCAACAGAAATGACAATGCCCGAAGTCAAAATAGGAAGATAGCAGCATTAGTCAGGTTGAGCTGACTAAGAGAAAGACTCTGAGATTCATGATGCGCCCATAGTGGCTCACGAAATCCTAGCATCTGACCAGAGTTCAGGGTCAGCTTCTTTGAATGACTTAGCAGTCTCGCGGATCAAGGTCTCCATGCAGCTGTCCAAATCTGCACCTATCTGTCCAAATTTCAAGTTAGAATTGAATACTCTGCTCAAAAGCAAACTATAAAGTACTTATGGGGAATGACTAGCCTTCTGAGCAAGTTCTTCGGCTCCAGAGCATATCTTCCTTCTTTGTTCCGCTATACCATCTAATGTAGCCTCGAGACCACCTGCTGCTGAATCCTCGAGAAGGCGAAGCCCATTGAACCAATTGATGCCGGGAATGATGTACTGGGACGAGACATTGTTGTACAGCTCGGCTGCCTTCGCCGCGAAGAGGAAACTAGCCTTCAATTGGAATGACTTTTCGAAGATACTCTGACAAGGAGATGACACCAAACTGTTAGCTAAATAAACACGTAGTATATTTGTTAGCGATACCTACTTTCTTGATATCTTTGTCTTGACGGTCCTCCGGGAGGCTTGCTGCGTCCAAAGAAAAATTTCCGGCCTCAGCGCCAATATCCATCATCATCTGAATGTTGATAAGATACACCATGAACATGTCAACCTTATCCTGCAGGTCAGACAAGTAGTTGATGGATCGTCGTACGATATCAGCTAGGTGCGACTGTTAGTTCCATACAGTCAGCTGGGCTGCACATGTGTTCTCCCATCTGAATCTCAATGACCGCGCAATGGTGTATTTTCATGTCCACTCACAAGAGATTGGCCGTGAGCAGCGAGTTCTGCCAATGTCCCTTCCAGGCTGGTGGTTTCCCTCTCCAATCGGTTGATCCTCTCTGTCCTCTCTTGCCGGCGAGAATCAATGGCCGAATATTGTATCCCTAGAGCAACCAATGCAGCGAGAGCAACTGGAACGGACACGCCCACCGCCGCGACAGCCGTGACAACAGCTCCAGCCCCAGCTAAAGTAGCTTATGGAACCCATTTACGTTAGCATCCTGTGTCATATCGCCTTGGAGGGACAAAAGAAGGTAGCTTACTAGGGAGGTTGTTGACAGCTGCCTCGTAGGTGCTGAGAGCTCCTGTAAATCTCGACGAGAATTCCTGCTGGAGCCTCTGTTCCTGGTCGAGCTGTTTCTCGGACTGCAACTTCTCCAGTCTCTTCATCTTAAGTTCGTTCTTGCTCTGTTGCTCTAGCTGCAGGTTTGTTGCTATCACGGGTTAGCTGTGCGCTCCCCAGTGGTTTGAAGACTGTATCTCCACACGCACTGGCTGTAGCCTCCAATGCTCGCAAGAGGTGGTCTGTAAACTTTCGCCACTCCCCAAACTCAGACCTAATATTGCTAATCTCTTGTACCGATTTATCCACCTTGTCTTTGCTGGAATCGAGGTACCGCTTAAGCTGTCTGTTTCTGGCGGCAGACTGATTAGGATCGAGATACTTTGTCATTTGATCAACCTGCGTAGAATTTTGAACAATTTTTTTCTGAAGAGTATAGTGAGGTTCCGGAACTGACCGTGCCTCCAGATCGACCCATCTCATATGCCGAGCGATAGACAATTTCCATGCGCTCTCCCGTGTTTGTGAGAGCCTTCGCGCCGACTGACAAGCATTTTTTGGCATTGGCGTAGAGGCTTGAGTTACTTTAGATACTTCTGTAAGTCAAAGATCTCTAGACGACCACTCTACTGGGACGGAAAGAGCGGCAGCGCATCTGAGACTACCCACATTAATCCCTCGCCGGAGAGAGAGATACCCATCACTTCCTTTGTAGATACTATCAGTAGTACCTGCGCCATAACAACGACACATTCCGGGCCGGACTGAATGTTCAGGCTCCATTCTCGAGGAGGCCGAAACTGATCCTGGAGCTCTTTGCCAGCTCGGGTTAGCTCTTTCTCAGGATCCATCGAGAGTATGGAATCGAGGAAACGCTGGAAGTGAAACTCGATTCAAGAGTCACGACTTTGGGTGGGGTCAGGCAAGATGAAGTGGTGAACGTGAAGGTGAATCGAAGGCTGGGCAACGGCTCCCTTTAGCTTGGGCTCAAGGCGCGCCTGTCGGCTAAGTATCTGGGCGACCCATCTTCTCGTGGCGGCGTGCGGTTGGTTAGAATTCCTAATAGGTTGCAGAGAAAGGTTAGGTTAGCAAAAACGGCAAAAATAATTGCCTCTAGGTAATAGGTAATGAATGTAATTATGTAACGATGTATCTATGCGAGTTATTGATGAACGACTTGGATGACATTGAGGTGCTGTTATGGCAAGTAGATAGAACACGGGAGTAAAAGAGGTTGCTTTGTATGGAGTATAAACGCAAAAAACCTCCGACGTGGTCAGTGCTCTGAACTTGCAAAGCGATTTGCAAGCCACTGAATACGTGACAGCGATTTTGCATCTGTCAATGACAAATTGGTGGGGTGCACGAGTACATAGTAAAGCCACAGATGTCAGGAAGTGGATCTCGCTAAAAAAAAAATACTTAACTAAAAATTAGGCGATATCCATTTCGCCTTCTGCTGTAATGGCATCGAGGGAAAGAAGGATGTTGATGACACGGCAGAGCGATACAATAATTGTGCGTCGCGAAAGCAGAGGTCAGCGTTTAGTGATGCACGTGATCGGGTTCCAAGCGGAAGGCGTTAGCCCAAAGCACCAGCAGCCTCACTTCCGAAGACATGTCAGCCAAGCCAACTGCGCTGCGTTCTTAACGATTAGTTTCAGTCATCACTTATCGCTGCATAATCACTAAATACCATTCGAACAATAGTAAACTATGACTTCCGAATCCCGCAAAAGCCACGAAGACTCTGCTGTTCCTCAAGAGGACAGCATTTAAACTCAAGCACCACCGTCCAAATTCGCAGTGGTTAAAGTTTTCGATCCTAAAGGAGAACTGATATTGCATCGACTCTCTTCCTCCACCATTTTTACGTGCGGTCGGTGCAACAAAGAGAAGATAGCGAAGCTTGTAGCTACACATCGTGACCACTGGAACGACCTTCGTTGCAACGCTTGTTATGGCCAGCTTCTCGCATAAGATTGAGAGCTGGACGCTTTAGCGGGATCGATACTATTAAGGGAGAACGGGGCTCATACTGGGATGGAGTATATTGGTTCGGAGGCTTATATGAATTGGAGAGACAAAAAATGTTTGATAGTGGTGCTGTAGGTCGAGGGATCTTGTTGCTAGATGCAAAGGCTCTGCGAGATTATGGGGGAGGAAAACTGGGCCTGCTTCGTGCGTATCAAGTACAAAGGACGGCCTGATAAGCCACATTAGAAGGGAATTAGAGTCGCAGACAGAGAATCAATATAATTGGTGGCATCGAAAGCAATCACGATTATGATTTTGGAAACCCCAAATAGCGGTACTTTATTCCTTCTATTTGCGCCGATAATGCAATGACTGATTCTAATTCTGTAATTAGTTGCGAGGCCTATCAAGCCTCATGGAGCCCACCTTGAATTGAGTTCTTCCAGCGATCTAATTCTCCAAAATCTACGCCTTAATACATACGTGCCACTGGTGCTCTCCATGGTACCGACGCTTCGAGCGTCGATGCCACTTTTGGCTCTGGCTCAGGCTCAGGCGCTGGCCCAGGCGCTGACTCTGGTTCAGGCGCTGGCTCTGGCTTTGCATCCTGTACAGCACTCTTACGCTTCCGGCCACGCTTCTTCTTGCCCGTTGTGTCCTCTTTTGCAGCATATGCTGCTTCTGGCTCCGCCTCTGGCTCATCCGCCTCGATCGCAGAGCTTTTACGCTTCCGACCACGCTTCCCTTTACCCTTCGTAGTATCTTTCTCAGCACGTTTTCTTCGTGCCTCCTCAATATCCTCGAAACTCATTACCTTCCCCTGTCCCTTCCCTAGTACGTCGGACTTAGTTGATCGGCGAGTTTTGGCTTCGTTGTTCATACTAGTCAGGAGTGAGTTTCGTTCATCGAGGAGGGCACAATAGGCAATAGATGTTTGGCCGGCATTGGCAAGCTTCTGAATATGCCTCTGTATCCGCGGTATGCTCGTCTCGTTAAGGGTACAGGTATCCTGCTTGATCAGGTCATGTAACGACATAATAGCTTCTGCTGTTACTGGCGTCACAGGCGTTTGTGGCACTTTATCTTGTTGACACAAACCCACTTCCACATCAACGGCCCTCGAGAGAATCAAAGGAGTGGGGGGCTTCGGTGTTTTCCTCATTACTCTGTCTGGGTTGAATGGAAACAAACCATAAGCCGCCCATGCGGACGTGATATTTCTCTTTGTGAATGCCCTTTCTCTTGCAGGGCTGTACACAGAGGTGAAATGTTCCTTGCCAATTGTATTCACGCCTCCTCGAAACAGCCGATCAACCTCATCTCGATAGGCTTCCTTCAGTGGTGCAAAGACTCCGACATCACAAGGCTGAAGTTTATGGGTAGTATGGGAGGGGAGACGACAAAGAATAATGTTATTCTCAAAGCAGAACTCCAACACTTCGAGGGTTTCGTGCGTTCCAAAGCCGTCCGATATCAACACTCGTGGTTTGTTGTTAGCCTGTCCTCTGGTTTGGGGATCGAAGACACGTTTGAGCCACTCAAAGCTAATCTTGGAGTCGGTGTACCCAGATTCCGAGCACGCGTAATGCCATCCAGGCGTGGGGAAGGTAGTCCAATTGCTTCGATGGGTGGTGGCCGGCCAAATAATCATTGGCAATAAAGACCTACCGTTTGCACTGATACACTCTACGGCCGTCACCGTCGTTCGCTTGACGCCTGCGCCTCTGTAATCTCGCCGATCGTCTTTACTTACAAGGACCTTGACAGAATTGAGCATGCACAGCATAACTCCTGTCTCGTCCATATTATAGACATTTTCCGGCAGGATAGCCGAATCCTTCAAGACCGTCCCGATTACCTCAAACCAGTGTAATATCTTATCATATATATTTATTTCATGGCGTTTCCAGTCTATCGCCTTCATCCGTCGTGATTTTAGTTCTGGATGACGCTTCTGGAAGGCTTGAGCCCAGTTCCTATGCGGTGGCTTTGTCGGTCTGTTTGTCGTAGAGCGCCGGCGGGCGATACTAAAGGCGAGGGACGGTATGTACTTGATTCGTATAGGATTTCCCAGGTTAGCCATCTGTTTCATATACATTACAAGGGCTTTCTCCTCTGCTGGAGTAAGGTATTGTTGGCCTTGGGCCTTCTCTTCTCTCGAGCGACGCCCATGATCGCGATAGTATAGAGTACTAGATGGCACTCCACTACGCTTTGATATGGCATCATATGTTCGAGGCTCTCCTGGCAGAGACGCCTCTACAAGTGCTTTACTGGCGCGGTCACTCATAAGGCGTTACCTTGCGTACCTTGCATGGAGATGGGATGAATGGCTGCAACAGGAATGGCTGGAACAGGCCAGGTGGCAACTCTGTACGGAACCAGACAAGTGGCTGTTCATAGAACCTTCTGGAAGAACGCCACACTCTCACGTGATATATATCTAGCCATAATTAAATAATGCTAGCGTGGCTGCGAATACGGAGGAAGATATATCTTTCTCGCTTATTAGTATACTTGGCGTTTTATGCTTCCACCCCACCTTGGTCCGGATAAATCCGGCAAGCAAGTTTTCTTGTGCTTTGTATCTTCAAACTTAGAAGCTGTGTTTGAGCCTGATAGGAGCTCCATAATATAGCCCCGGATTTTGGTGAAAGGCCTATAAACAGAATTGAACAAGGGGGAAAGGTCTCATTAGCTTTCAACGTTGTCAACAGAACAAAAAATAATAAATCAGAACTTCAATATTTTCTTACTACAAAGCAAAAACCATTAGGCTTATAGTAGAAGAGTAATCGGAAACATATTGAAAGTCTTTATTAATATGTGGTGGGGAGTTCAACCCCTTAAACCATAAAGTTGTTCCGGCACGCAGTGTTTTCCAGTACGCAGTGATAGACGTTAGTCTGCTGGATGAAGTCTAGTTTCAATGGCCCAATAGAGAAAGACTAATTCGAGCACTGTAGACGATTGAGCTATTTGAGTCGAGCTTGAGAAAGACAATTGGGCAACCTTTCGTCTACTGAAAGTAGGGCAATTCCTTTTTACAATGTCTAATAAAAGCTCTGAAAGTTGAGTATTGATCAATTAACATATAGTCTTGGGAGCTTATTTTGCAATATCACATGCATGAAAAATTAGTGCCAACAAGACGACTTCAAAAACCGATTATTAACTCTAATTATAACATTCTCTTCTCTTACCAAATTTAATTTCACGTTTTTGCATCCATCATTAAAAGATTGGTTGAAGAAATATTTGTATTATTCTCTTGTTCTGCTGCATCCAACGCAGAGTCGCAAGGACCATCATCTCATATCGTCATGACCTTCAGTCAGACATTCTTTTCACATATGTCTCAAGGCTCTTCTTTACCTTGCTTTAGGTACACATTCACATCAACTGATGCTGTCTTTGTATGTGATCCATCATGTCTCGAACAGTAGTAAACCATGCGGGACAATAAGGACATTGCCCAAATTGCTGAGGAGCTTGCTCAGAAGTCAGCATTTGTCCCGTCCTGGATGGTATTTGGAAGTGACTGTGCTGTTGTGGCGCCTGCTGAAAGGCTTGTTGTCTTAGATCAACGGTTGGGCCCGGATGTTGAGTCATCAGACGGGTCCGCAGTGGTAACGTTTGTTGAGTGCTCGGTGGAGGTTCAAAGTTCTGTCTAGAGTCCTTGACATACTGAGGAGCACTCTGTGGCAATGGCTGTTCAGGGAGTCCTGGAGTTCCAAAGTGTTGCTCTGTCATGTGGTACTGGGGCTGAGATGGAGCTATTTGAGATGCAGAACCTCGAAAATGGAATCGACCACTTACCGTTGCACTACGAGTGAGGGCTAGGTCAGCTCTTCTCGGCAATGTAACAAGAGTATTAGACTGGGGAGGTTGTGTTTGATGACTGACTTGCGGCCGCTGCTGTGCTCCTGTCATTGGAATCTGTGGTTGACTTTCGACCATTGGATACCTGGAGCTCAGCTGTCCGGCCAGACGCTTTAGTTCCGCTCTTTTGAGGTTACTATAATAAGGGACCCCAGAGCGTATCTCTGCGCGCCCCTGAGAAATCACTTGCTGATGGTTTTGCCACTGTGCAAAGTTTTGATCTGCATCATCCTCTATTGCGAGATCCTCGGGATCATCAGATCCACCATCAACAGGAGAAGATATCTGGGGTTGAAGCAATGACTGTAGACTGGGCATTATCCGTGCTTGTGGCCGTGGAGGATTATCAGGTATGACGATGCCTTCTATTTGGCCCTCGGTTCTTGGTGCTCCTTGTGGTTGCAGATTGTCCACTGGCAACCCACGCCGTATTGGTCCCGATGGAAGGGGAGTTCGTTTCGGTTTCTCAGCATTATTAACTGAGTTGTTACTGACATTGATGTTGATTGAGTCCGACATGATTGCTGCTAGACTGTGAGTTGGTGTGATGTGATGTGATACGAAAATGGTAAGAGAGTCCGTGCCGAAGCACTTACTTAAATATGCCGCATGTGCCATCTGTTCCATCTATTCCTGAATAGTTGTTCTGTTATGAAGGCGTCGGCAATAAGCTTTTCTTCCCTGAGTCTCTCTGACTTTGGGCACGGTTAGATCAGGCAACACAAAGATGAACCAGGTCAAAGGATAAGACAATGCATTGTCTTGTCTTCATGGTTAGAAGAATGCTACCTAGTAATTCACAAAGGTTTTCGAAGAAGTTCTTCATCCTTTCATCTCAAGACAGACAAACTCTTGAAAGAAAAATGTCTTATTGTATTCTGTTCCTCCAAGTTGAAGTTTTTAAGTCTTGGAACAATGGTATGCGTTGGGTCTAAACTGAGGGTGGTTGCACCTCGTCGTACCTCTCTCACAGCTACAACCAACACTTTCTAAACACAAACTCAGCAAAGTTTATACATCTCCAAGAGTCTAGTAGAGTAGCCCCACTTCCAACAATCTTCAATATGAGCTCATCCAAAGATTACCGTCCCTCCTCTCGGGAACGTCAAGACATGCAAGAAGCTTAAGATGCATGGGACAGTTTCAGTAAAGATCATCGTCGGCCCGCAACTGAAGACGAAGTGATCAAGCAGATGAACCGTATCACTCCAACATTCGGTGAGTCTGTTTACGGTGCCGATACCAATGCCATGAGCTCAAACGCATCTCCTAGTCGTCCACAGAATCCTCGACGCAAGGAGATCGGTACACGAGTTCAGCACGCCTGGACCAACCACCGCTGCCCACATTGCCCAATAGTGCGTGTCACGTTGAAGGAACTGAACTCTCATTTCTTGAACGTTCATGGTATGCAGTATGTAAGTGTGAGAGGTAAGTGGGAAGTGAAGAAGAATCCATGCTGGACATGGATAACTCCTAAATATAAAGCTTTTTACCGCTAGAAAATTTAAAATATGCTTTGACATAGTAGGGTTTGTGACAAGTCAAATGAGATAATCAAATACAATACACCTCTGCAAGAAGTCCAAGTCTACACGTGTCCAAGATCTGCAATGTTCAATTCGTTCACTTCCTTACCATTAAATAAAGAATCTATTCAGCAGCCTTTGTCCATTAAAGAAGTATCCTGGCGGAAATTTACATTTAAGATAACTAATATAGATAGAAGGGTTAGTTGCGGTTTCCTCTTGATACACTGTTATAGCGACAAACTAAATTGTACTAAGCTCATAAATGCTATCAAATCTATGTTTCGCTATTCATCTTGCTTACTATGCTGGTATTATTAGTGTTTTTATTCTGCATTTGCAACTTTCCCCCCCCTTTCTCCAAACCTCTTCCTCTTGTCATATTTTACCGATTACCACTCATCACTGCCTTTAGTGACACCGCCAACCCGTATTACACTACAAACATTAGCAGTACTACTACTGTAATGCAGCATGTTGATACTGCAGCACGAGACCCTGTTAACGGAGTTTAAGATCGCTCACGCCAGGAGGGGCCGGTTTCCGTCACAGGGGGTGCCTCGCTCCCAGGTTCACAGAATCCACCTGCACGTCTATGGCGCGCGGTAAATACGCTCACGACGATCATAGATACGAGCTAAAGTACCATAAGGGCGCCTGCGAAACCTACGACAGCCCAGGCGGAATTGGCTGCGGCTGTGAAGACAGCTTGATTGAAATTGTCCTTACAATGGCGCTCGGTGGTCTGCGTAGAGTAGTTGTATATGTAGTCGCATCCTCCATCCGGACGGAAAGTGCTGGCCATGGCGAAGATAAAGCCATTGACCCAAGCGGCAAGGAATAAGACTTCTACGGCGAGGAAGGCCCAATAATTGTATGTTTGCGGGCTTACGTAGCTAGCGAGGATAATCCAGATAGGAGCTATAAGAGTGAATGCTGCCTTGGGGATTGTTAGTAAACTCTTGTTATATTCTGCGTATTTGGAACGTAGGAGCGTACGGCAATCACGACGACATACTGATCGGATCTACCTTTCCCAACGACCATGAAGATAGATAGCGGGAGGGTGACGACTGTGAAAAGCAGCTGCACGATTCGGACGGTTATAAAACCCGGTGGCAGAGCCGTAAGATGCGCACGTGAGGTGGCCATGGTTGTTTAATCCTCGAGTGCGCCCAAGGCGTCTTTTGATCTAGGAATTTTGGTGTTAGTATGGTTGGAGTCGCGGCAGTCTCGTATTGCAGAACCCTGATATCGCTATCCTTTCTGCCAAAATAGTTATTAACCGCGCCACGTGATAAGACCAAGGCTACTATTGCGGCGCAGACCAATGGAATTGTTTCTTTGATCTATTACACGATTAAAGAGTCTTCATTCGTACCTTCCCCGGCAAGATGCCCCTTGGCGTAAGGGCCGCTGCCTTGATAGTATAAGTCAGGTCGATGCCTGAAGCCACCTCTCGCTTAGTTTCGAACATGACCCCTGAGAGAAGCGAGTTAGCTATTACACCACGACGATGAATATTCCAACCCTAAATAATGACTCACTCGACGAGACTCAATTCATTCTATCTCGGCTGTCAATTAGATAACTACGGCGAATAATTGGGATAACGGGTTTGCCAGTTCATCTTCATAAGATTCATGCAGCTTGTGTGCGGTTGACTCGGCGCCGAATCTTTGTCACACCCCGCCCGGCGTCGAGAAAAGCCGAATCAGCGCTCGGCTGCGGCTTGCATGCGCGTTGCTGCGCCCCATGAGGCTCTCCAGATCGGAGCCTTCCACGTCATTCATTGTAAAGTCGTTTTGCATTGTCAAACATGTGCCTATGGTGATTATACATTTAATAGGATTGGTCGTCCCAATTTTTCTCCTTTGTGCCCATGCTTCATGTTTAATTGCGTAAGAAAGGACTGAATCGAGAGGTATTTCCTGACCATCACATAGCCTTGTCGCATTTCAGTCCCAAGGGGTAAGGCTGTGCGGTTGCTGTGCCTAATTTTCGAGAACTCTTTAGGTACCATGCTAACTTTGATCATAGATCCCTCACATACGGCGGACTCATTACAATGGGTTCGATTTACACGCCCCTCGATATCGAGAATTACGAATTCCGTACCTTAACTATCCTTCCCGGCCCGCCTACGTTGGTGCTGCGCTGCAACTTAGAAAAAACGAGCTTAATAACACCAAGCAAATACACCGCGTTATCATACTGCTGGGGCGACCCAACTGTTACAGAAGACATAATTATTGGTGATGTGAATACTCCAGTTACGGTCAATCTTGCGGATGCACTAAGACAACTGAGAGCAATGGGAGTTGATAGGGTCTGGGTAGATGCCTTATGTATAAATCAGATGGATCGGCAGGAGAAGAGTTTGCAGATTCGGAATATGAAGTTTATTTACTCAAAGGCGGATATTGTTTACGCTTGGCTTGGGAAAGAAGAGGATGGGTCAACATTCGTTCTGTCTTTCTTCAAATCATTGCTCGAGCCACGAGGGATCCAGGTTCTGTCGCACGCTCCGCACAATCACGAGTCATTAGAAGAATGGAGCCTGAGTTATCTCCTTGGCCGCAACAATACATCATCTCTCATCGGAGAACTTCCGAGCTGGGAGTTAATTAGTACAAACCGAAATTGCCAGCGGTGTTGTATCGAGGGTGCTTTCAGCCACTATCTTACGAGTCTATTAAATCGGCCGTATTGGAAACGACTTTGGATTATCCAGGAGATATCCGTAGCAACACGCGTTCAGGTTCTCTGTGGCCATGCGAAAGTGTCTCTGGATGACTTAAAAAAGTCTATCGCGCGTTGTCAAAGTTCTCCCTACTGGCAGCAGAATAACGAGAACGTCTACTCACACCTCAAACGAATTATGGAATTTCGGTACCTATACCATAATGATAGGATACCGCTCTGCAAAGCCATCGCCAATAGTAAAACATTTCTCTCAACTGACCCACGAGACAAAATATTCGCCTTACTTGGTATCTGCCATGATGGAAATGAGCTTGTGCCAACGCCAAACTATCAGCAGGAGCTTGATTTAATCTTGACCAATATTACGAGGGCATTAATTCACAAAAACAAGTGTCTTGATGTTATTATGATCAATGGCCAGACTTCTACAATATCTTCTACTCGCCCTTCATGGGCTCCGGACTGGTTCAGCACGAACTTGCCCGAGGAGGCTTTGATTATGGCAGAGAAGCAACTCCCATATTGGCACTCACCAGCGTCAAGTCTCTCTATACAAGCAAGCACCGTACTTGAAGTACAGGGGAAAATACTGGGAAAGATCGTCAGCAGAACATCGACAATTAAAGGGACCGTTGAAGATGGGACTAGCGCATTCCTTACCCTCGACGGTGCCCATCGCATGATTACTCCCCATCCAAATGTCCGATACTATCGAAATGATAATGAAACCCTCATTGCTTTGTGTTCTTGTCTGACAATGAGAAGCGACTTGTTCACAGCTCGCTTCGAAACACACCATCAATTCACTGGTCGCTTGAAGTGGTTGTATCACTTCATCTACCGCTGTTATAAACTACCCAGTATGACTTTCGCTCGGTACACCAATCTTGCAGCCGTGTGGCATATATTTCCAGCGCTGTGGAAACCCCGAAAATTCACATGCGCTGTCTGTACGTGGGAGTTTGACACTGGTGAAGAAGGCGATCCGCATGCAATACTGAAAGAGTGGCTCGAATTCAACTCAGACTTCTTGATCAATGGACGGCCCTTGAAAAGATTTGCTTTTAAGCATAGATATCCTGGAGACTTCCTGTTCAAGGCGTTTCTTTCGTGGCAAGGGCTAGTAACTTTCTATTTGCACCTGGTGTGGCTTATTCTTGCTTTGCTCATGCTTTATACAATCTCGGAGCTATTTCAGGTGGCTGAATTGATCCTTGTGTTGGCCATCTGGGTAGTTGTTTTCGTTCTATTTCTTGGACATATTTTGCTTCGACGTACTGCCTACAAATTGCAGAATGAATTGGAGGAGGCCATGATACCTGTGACCGAACGATTTTTGCGCCTAATTAAGTCGGATACTGGTTTTTTAGGAATGGCATGCCATGGTGCAAAAGTAGGGGATAGTGTTGGACTTCTCACTGGCTGTACCAGCCCTGTTATCTTACGTGAAGTAGCGGATAGCGATCGGAGGCAATATCGTGTGATAGGGAAAACGTTTATCCACCTGTCAGACTCTCATTCGAAGCACTATGAGCGCCCTAACGAGGGCACTTTTCACGAGTCACAAGGCCTGTTACTTCGGAACTGGCAGGAAACGGAGGCGATTGAGACATTTGAGTTGGTGTAGTGAGCATCACCTAACAGGATAAAAAGTATGTCTAACCGAAGACATTCCACAATGTTACAAAGTGTCATTGCAACATGCATGTAGGTTATCCGAAGCGTTCGATATACAGTACAGTCCACAGCCGGGCAGAGTTGTAAGATCGAAAAGATACGATCTCAAACAAGATACGGTGTGGACTTGGAATTACACAGAGGCGGTAGCAATGTTGTAGGACTTGTCATAATAGGTAGTTTGTTCTGTCCAGATTTTTTGCTACAGGCTTCCACTGAGAGGAGCTGAATTACGGTTTTGGTTGGAATGATGTGGATGATACTGCAACGCCGCGTCCCTGCTCAGCGCAGCTGTCCCATCCGTACCCGGCATTCTCTAAAACGTAACCAAATCCACCATACTCCAACTTCGTTATAATTGCTGCTGGATGGCCATAGGATATTGCAGAGTCTAGCTCAGGGGGGAGTGCGTGAACAGGATGCTCAAGCCACAGCTCAGGTAAAAGCGGCCGCTATTTACGTCCAGAGACCAAAGCGGAACCAGCGAAGATGAGATTAGAGTCTAACTTTGATGGGAGCAGATACGCCAGTCTATCTCGTGCATTTGATTCGATAGCTTCATTGCATCGAACAGATTTCCTGAAGCCCTTTGTAGCAAAAAATTTGGATGTCTAGCCCTCGCCCCGTGCATTTACCTACTACTCTTTCCTAAAGGGTTGAGGAGTGGGAAGGCTTGACTGAGATGAGGAGTTATTGAGATTAAGACTGCGCTTGCTCTTGCTCCTACTCCTACTCCTACTGTTCTAGAGACGGTTTTGTTTCTATCTTTTGCTATGCTATTGCAGCACTTTCTTTGCTGAAAATCTAGATTTCATGGTATGTGATTGGAATAAAAGGTATTGTGAGTTATAGCGAAAGAAATGGAGTTAATGATCGTGTCCACATCGTTGGCTCGAATCAAGTTTCTGCATGATATTTTCTTACTAGTCCCTATGTCCTTGCTAATACAACGTTATTGTTCAACCTTTGAAGCCTGTCCCAGTTTCCAGCTAGACATTGATTCGCGGCAAGTGAAAGAAGCTCCCACCCTAGTCAAAGCATAACAATGAATGCCATCTCCACCAATCAGTACCAAGAGCCGCGAGTCGAATCACTGCTTATCGAGATTCTCCACAGTCCCTGGATTATGAGCAACTTTATGTCCATGCTGATCCTCAAACAGCACTACCACCCCATCAGTAATCACCCTGTCTCAAAACCGAGGAACACACCTTTCGGTGGATTCTTAACATCATTCTTCTGCGCTTCCGCTTCCGAAGTCAAGATCTCGTCAACTTCGCCTTCGCGCTTGCCGCCTCGGATCTTCGTGAAAACGGTATCGCCCTCATTGATCGGGTTCCCGTGCTTATCTTCGATCTTGTTTGCCATGATTGAAGTTTTAATGTGTTCTTGAGATGAATATTGCGAACGTGTTGTTTTTCGGGCTGAGGGAATGTTTTGATGTTATGATGTTATTTTATTGTTTTGCGGTCAGAGTCTTATTGGGAAGACGTCATGGATCATCGTTCAGGGGTACTTCTCCTGAACCTCGCTTACTACCACATTTTGAAATGGAGACCAATTATCAGGGAGGAATATGGATCGCGCAAATCTTATTGTGTTTTTGTCATTTCTCGTCACGAACATTGCCTGTTACTTACTCCTTGACCCTAGTTCTGCACCTCACAACCCCGTACTCCCTGTCGCGATCAAATCCAACCAAGCAGCCAATCTATACCCGGCCTTTGCGATCTGCTCCTCAATCACTGGAATAGCTTTGTTGTAATAAGCACCACTCAGATCCACATTCTCAACTGCGCTGATACCCTTCGGCATCACCGTTGTGCAAACATAAGCATTACTGTCCTGAGCCCAGATCATGCTGCTGCTGACAGGGTCATTGATATTAATGCCTGTGAGCCAACCGGCAGCGGAGGATTTGTATGTCCCAGATTTGATGCCGGTGGTGAGATTTGCGGCCCAGGTTTTGGCATCCGCGAGGCTGTAGCCCCCTACGAGTTGTTCGGGCATGTTGGTATCCCACTAGTGCATGTGTTAGAACCATATGGGGTTTAAGAAGATGGACAAGGAGACTTACGATGTGATGTAGGTTGGTTGTGGTACCGGCGTAGGTGACGCTGATGTCGTTTCCTCCAACATCTAAGTTCTCGTCGTGGAGTGGCTGATGGATATCTCCAACAAACTGTGTTGTGGTGGATAAGTGGTTGTTATTCAGAGGCGTGATTTTCTAGACCATGAGGGAACAACTAGTGAAAGAAGGGCTTTCTTCAAGCCGGAAGTCCAGCTGCCTTGACAGTTTCTGGGCAATCTTGAAGTGCAGTCTCTGGATGGTGACCAGAAGAGATCAAGGAGTAAGTCATAACTTACATGGATGATCATCTGCAAGTCATTCAGCTATTAATCTAGGCGTGGAATGAATGCGACCTACCTTGGCAGCAATAATGCGCTCAGATGATTTCAACTTCGTCTCTTGAACACGAGTGGTCTTTACGGATGTCAGTCTGAGAACTTTATCATCTAGGGGGTTAGAACTCACATAGTTGTTGATAGCGCTGACTACACATCCCGCACTATCGCAGTCACGATCATAATCGACGCCGCAACTCGATGGCGGGTTGTCATTGGCATCGATAAAGTGAAAAGGTTCGGAATATTCGCCAGCCGTTGTATAGCGATAGGTATCGGCCTGTTGACCTGTCAATATTAATCTCACAAAGAGATGGCATGGCGTAAAGTCATACCCATGTTGCAACGTTGGCTAGATAATCTGTTGTAGTGTCTCCCAAGATTTTTTGGAAGTAGGTCTGAGTCGAGCTGCTGACTGGACTTTAAATCAGGTTTTAATAAAAGATTCTTGAGGCAGAACATCTTACCGAAGTTTGTGGCAATGTATGCAACGGTCTGATGACCTAGGTTTCCCCATGCCGAGCTTAGAGGAAAGGCAGAGGCTAGAACAAAAATGTGAGCAGTAATTTCGAACTTCATCTTGAGTGGAAGTCAATGATTTGTCCTTAATCAAAAAAGATGTTCTGCTGTCCAACAACGCGAGAGATAATGGCGACTTGGCATGACTTTATACTTAAAGTCCAACATTGAGGCCTTCAACGTGTGCCCATATCTCAATAGATGATAGGAGAGCATTTATCCATCAGTACATCCACGGACTCTTCGCCAATTCGAGAAGGTAACTCAGAAGTCCAGATGTAGATCTGCACGGCACCACACAGGGCAGCCACTCACGAAGCCACAACAGCCACCGAGCTCGATCCTTCGCATGATTCTCCGCACGCTGAGAGACTATCCAATATATCGCTAACGAAAGCTTGTTCTGACGCTTCCGGAAGAAAGGCACGCACCTTCCTCATTCAACCAATCTCCGCCCTTACATGACTGCCGGGATATATGGATGCAGGACAGAACATTTCGAGAAGGTCGATTCGCGCTCTGAGTGGTTGGAAGAACGGTAGGCGGCGAGCGCCGCGCCAATGCCGAGAGCGATCGTGAGCCAATGCAGGACATGGCGATAAGGTTGTCGGTTAGTAGTGTTCAGGGGAGTCGCTCCACAGAGTGTCGCGATTTAGGGGCGTGGAAGGCTGTGCCAGGGATATGAAAGCTAGGGTCGGCACTTGGCCTTCTGGAAAGAGCATGGAACATTGAAATGTTCCTCGCCTGGATATTTTGACCACTCAAAATCGATTTAGGAGCATGTGCCTGATTATTCTTGACCAGAAGGCATCTGTTGCGAGGCGCGAGGGTGCATGTTCAAAATGGGTGGAGCAGGTAGTGAGCAGTTGGTATTTCTTAGGGGCTCGCTTCTGGCGGCTTAGCGAGAACGCCCCTTTGACAGCCGGTAAAGGGAACCTCGTACACGTACAAGACTCTACACATGAGAACGCATCAAGTAATGAAAGGCTCTAAATATACCACATAAGGTGTTCGACAGCACGCGACGGGAATAAGATTTACGGACGTGTGTAAAGAGGCCTTGCCACTATCAGCCCTCGTTCTTGGTGAGTTGTTCGGATGAAGGTTGACGAGTATTTTCAGCCTTGTGTGAGGTTCCACTTTCATTGATTCTTCGCTTCTAGTGTACCTACCTAGGTAGACATTCTATCTACTGGAGATGGAAGCAGTCACGTGGAGGGGACCGAGCGGGGAACAAGGCTGAAGCGGTGAGAAGCTGTCCACAGGTATACAAACGTGAATTTGACTTATCATAAAACAAGAAATCTCGAGCAATCTGAGGTATGATCAATCATAGCTCCTTTCTAGTCCGACTGCGTATAAAGAGTCTAACCAGCTTCCTTCTCAATCTAGGAATTTCATCGACCGATTAGCCTCTGCCAAAATGGACGAAACTCAGCCTTCCCCTGCAAGTTGTGCCAAATGTCACAAGCCTCAAACCGACTTGCCGCAAGCTCTCAAACGGTGTGCCAAATGCCAAACAACACTCTATTGCTCTAGGGATTGCCAGAAAGACGATTGGAAGGTCCATAAACGGGTCTGCGCGTCGCAAGCTGCCTCTCACGAGGGCCCATCAACCTCGACCTCAGGCTCAACCCCGTCCTCCTCTACAGGTGCTCGACACAATCCTGGCTTCAGCGCCGTCAATCAACTTTTCGGCCTCTCAAATGACGACCACCTCCATAATCTGTCCGAGCGTGACGCAATGGTACAACTGATCGATTGCTTCCGGATGCGCGTCGAGGACGAATACACGTTCGCTGCGAATACGTGGGCATCTATAATGGAGACGATGCGCTCCCTGACTTCAAGGAATTTCTGGATCTAGCAGAGTCGCGAGCCGGCTTGCTCCCGAGATGGTGGAATCAGAAGAAGAGGAAGGAGTGTATCAGATTGGCTACTGGAGGCGATGGGTGGGCCGACATCAGTTCTGCCGTCGAGAAGTCAGACATCCAGGAGCATTATGGAAATGGGATGATGCCGATGATGTTGAGGGTCCTGGGCGAGAAGATCTATGGAAAAGGATTCATGTAGGGCTGTTTCATGGCAAGCAGATGCTAGGATGTAGAAATGGGCAGGTAATTCTAAAAGACTTGCATGGCACCATGAGGGTCGCACATGAAGACTTCTGATCCTAGACCGCTTTCTTTATTCGGGTCCCAGATCTTCTTCACACATTAATAGTTTGAACTAGTGACTTGCTACCTGCCAGTTGGCAGAGAACGTGGCGCTGAGGCAAGACATGTTTATCCTCATCGAGATCTAATAGTGCCTAGCTAAAGCATGTTCACTTTCCTGTTAATGTTAGCGTTTTTGCGCCAATTATTTTTTTCTCCATTGTGCGTGTCAAGTGCCAGGTACTGAATATGAACTGCTTTTCACCGTCTTTGGAACATTTTGTCTCGATATATCTTTGTTAACATTGCATCTCCATTTTATTCTTTGATCATGAATCCAGCATTGTGTATATTTCGTGGCCTTCTCACACGAACATCAGGATCAACCCCAGAACTGAGCTCGCCGCCAAGTATGGATTCGTCAGTCGCTCCAGCTACGATGATCGCCTCGACGTACACAATCAAGGCTGGCGATATATTCGCATCGACTGCAATTTCAAGTAAAGACCACAGTCGCAGTACTTGAATAAGCGGACCCTGGCGTTGATCCCAGTAAGCTGCAAGTAGGGTAAGTTATCCAGCTGCAGTCAGCAGGGTCTGAATACACAGTCCAAGCTGGGGATACATTCAATTCCATAGCAGCCAGATACAGGATGACAGTGACGGGCATCGAAGCTGCAAACTCTCTCTTCAGTTCGACAAATCTCGTCGTTGGGTCTCTGAGTTTGATTCCTCCCAGCACGTCAGTACCTGTCACGCCTGCCCCTCAGCCTACGAATCACGCCCCCACTACATATGCCATTCAAGCAGGGGATACATTTAACATCATTGCAACAAAGCTTAACATTACTATCGTTGCTGTGGAAGCCTCCAACCCGACTCCTAGTCCATTCAGTCTCAAAATTGGGTTTCAAATCATCATTCCTACCACCACAAAGCCAGCACTACCAACGACACTCACGCCTCAACCCACGCCTCCTAACACGAACATCATCCAAGCAGGAGATATCTTCAGCTCTCCTGCCGGAAAGCTCAGAACAGCTGTTCCGGTCCTGGAATCCTGCTATCAATGAGAATGATTTATAGATTGGAGCTCAGATCTCCGGACCTACACACTCTCCAGCATCGCACTCACCCACCTCATCACGCCCCACCTGCCTCGAAAATGCAAATTCCAGGTTAACACCAACCGTCCTGCTACAAATCGAACAGATCATCCTCTTTCCCTCTCTATCTTCCTCTTCCTCTCATCCTCGACTTCAACCCCAACCCCAACCCAAATCCATTCTTTATTCGAGCCTGTAAAGGGTCGCCTCTTGTGCGACCCCTCTATGAGATTCGATGTAACGAGCGAATGTTTCGGTGATGTGGAAGTCGTGCAGTGATACGGTATGATCTGCGTTGCTTCGCAGGTGACCCGACCCGGTACGTTGTAGTGGATGAAATTGAAATTGAAATTGAAAGGTCTGAAGACGGGGAAAGATATCCAGAGTAGAACCATGTCCACTAACACGTATTCATGTATTATTATGAGAAAGGATGCGTACGAACCTCCTCAGTACAGGTCTCTGAAAGTCATGATAGCAGCATATAGATCCACCGAATCAGGATCTACGTCACTGATACAACCTCCCTAAGTTCCTACCCAAGGGTTGTACCTCCTACTTTGAAATTCGGTTAAGAGTGACGGTTGCGTAGGAGAGACTTCTTTGGAAGTGTGGAACGCATTCATGGATCGTTGGCCTTGGGCTTGGTCATACATACCTCCTTCCAGTGGTTTGGATAAGGCGTGAGTGTGGAAGCACAGTCGATACGTCTAATGTGGATCCTGGTGATTCTGCGAATTGTGGATGAAAGACGTGGATATCGACAACAGCTTTCTTCCCTCAAATTCTCTGCAGCAAAGAGAGCTATTCATCAGTTCTAACATATAAACTAAGTTTCCTTAGGGGCTGTTTCGTTTTGTATCTAGTAGTATCGATATATTACCAAGTAAAAAGGGATGAATATCTAACAAACATTCAGAGATCTTCAAACGAAGGCCCCAAGATACATTACTCCAGCAATCGAAATCCCGATCCGATGTCCCTATACCTGTAGCGGAGGCAGGTAGGAGAAAGAATCAATTCTAATGATAATTATTGTGCTCTCCAGACAAGAGATCGTACGTGGAATCGATCGAAGGCATTCCGCATCCTCCTCGTGCATACAGTACTCGTTCGCGTGGATGATCGGGCTTGGCTTGGCTTGGCTTCAACGTTGCCATTGTGTGAAGATAATTGCAGATAGAAATATTTGACTGATGTTTAGATATGGAGAAAAATGCAAGAATAAGGAAGGAATGATGAAAAGGAGAGTCAACACTAGTTCTAGTCAAGTACACACCTTTCCGAGGGGCGGGGGGAAGGTCAAATAAAAGATGGTATTGGACATCGCCTTTTTGGGAAGCTATTGTTTGAATGAGAGAAATTTTTGGACTTAGGGAAGGAAGTCGGAAGAATGGTGGAGAGCAAGGGGATTGGTTGTTCTTGATTTGAACTAGGAGATAGGAGGTAGGATAAGTTTGATTGGCTTTCGCTATCTTTGTGCGGAAGCAACTTTTGCGGATGCAGTGATTGGAGATCAGGATCGTTATGGACAATTTTTATTGCATTAGAGAGTAGAGTTTGAAAACTTCGAAATCGGATAGATGAGATATCTGGAGTTCACGTGACTTTATTATGTGATCGTCGATCGGATAATGGAGCCTCGTAGAAAGGGAGAAGCTAGGGAAATACTTCTGAAGTTCGATGCAACATCATACTTCGAGACCTAGCATCGACACTCGAAAAGAAGTGATGTATGGTAAGTTGCCAATCACGTGACCTACCTCGAAAGGACCGATTGCCCAAAGCGCAGATCCCCCTTCCCCGCCAGGCCCGATGGATGAACTCTGAAACGTTCACGGCTTTCCCTCCCGTACAGGCATTTTCTACCTGCCAAGTCGAGTCTCGTTCCAGAGAAGATCTTGAAAACAGCCGAGGAGGGTTTCTCGGATTTTCTGTGACAGTGATGTCATTTTTCACCTCTGCTCGAGCGTTTGTTTGATGCACGTTGTTGCTGGGAGACAAGGAGATCAGACCAGATAAGGTGCATGCATGGAAGAGCAGGACGTTGATGCACAGGCCTGGCGGGACCGAGTTTTCGATTCCTCGGTCGGATATGTATCTGTGCTTGTGCGAGCTTGATGTTCATGACATCGTGCATCGTGAGCCGATGTTCGAAACGGTTTAGACGTCTTGAACGGTTTTCCTAAGAGGCTGGGCAAGGGACCGGTTGCAGCCGCGAAAGCGATAAGGGATTAGGTGTTTTGCAAGCTGGAAAACAACACACTCCTGGGCTGGCTGGGCTGTTGCAGTAGTAAAAGTTGGTATCCCTGACCGTGAGAGCTAAAGTAAGGACGCCTCTGTCATAGAATAAGGGCTGAGCGCACGTTGCATGCCTCCGTCCTATCATCAAAGGGATGAGAAAAGGCTGAGAAGGCGAAACACGGGATTCGTAAGAGGGAAGAGGCGCAGAAGATGATTTCTGATGTGATATGGTGAGGCTTTCCAGCGTGTCGGGACTCGGTATTGGATCATGAGATTCTTCGGAGTGCGAGGGCTGGGGTTTTGCATGGAGGCATGATGTTTCTCTAATCCTCCTGCGGAGACCTGGGAACGTTCAATGCGAGGCGCATCGCTGTCTTGCCCACACCGTGGCAATCCCACGATATGTGATGCAAGTAGGCGCGTCCATTTGATAAGTGTTTGTGATTAATGAAAAGATGGCGACGATTGTCCACAGGTCACACAGAATATAAAACCGAAAATGCCTATAGGTGTTGTTGCAGACACCTTACCTGAGCGTGAATATAGTAAAATGGTTCTAGAGAAAGTGAGGTGTGCTTTTAGTTGATAAAATTCCCTAATGGGGCAATTGAGGCGAGGAGGAGTCCGAAACCTGACGTAGGTTTATATAAAAATGCCGGATGTCTTCATTCGCACCCCGATATTGCCTGACGTGAATAACCTTATTAATCCGAGAAGTGCTCTGCATCGAAATGCTCGACGCAATATATCACGCTCTGACGGTAGATATCAGGTAGAAATGTCTTCCCATACGAAAATGATGCGTGCTTTCACGCGCATCTCGAGACCGGCCCGTATTGCGCTCGCCGATTCCCATGGTGACGAGCCTAAAGCATGCAGACTTCGTAATCCGCGTGTATTATTCGATATTCGCCATCACCACATCTGCTCCCAAAATAGCCTGTGCCTCCGGTCTGCATTTTCCTCCACTCAGATGTTGCGTGGACGGCATGTTCCTGCAAGGCCGACTGCTGGCCACTGCCATCCTCCCATCCTCCATCCTCCCTCCCACTTTCCCACCACTCCTCGCCGGCCTCCCGCTATTGCAGCTGCACCCACTGCAAAGGCTCGGCACGGTAACCACATCTAGCAAGAGCCCCTGCCCTGCACAGATAACAACTTTGGCCAGGAGCAGAGTAGGAGCAGGAGGTTGCGTACTCCCCCGATCAACCTCTCCAACAAAACACTACACATTCGTTCACTCGTTCAGCAACGTCAGATTCCTTTCACTACCCATCCAGTGAGCCGCATCTCACCAAAGTACATCCAGTCGTCTCCGACCGCCCACATTCGTTTTCCATCGCGACGCCGGTCCCGATCCCGATCAATGCATTCGCAATTATCCAAGCCACGCCATCTTTAACCTCGCTCAATTGAGAGAAGGCTCGCTCTCCTGAGAAGCTCAAAACCCACCACCACCACAACGCCAACTCCGATCGATACTCATGGGTAAATGTATGTCGCGATGCTCCCTGCAGCTCTCATTCGACATTTTGCTGATTGACTTTTAGGGCGTTGGGGAGTTATCCTGGACGCGGGTTCGTCAGGAACTCGAGTCCACGTTTATCGATGGCTCAACGCGGCGAGAGCACGACAAAATGCGAAACCCGACGACTTGCTGAGTCTACCAAAGCTAGAGACGAAATCACATTATACCAAGAAGATCAAGCCAGGAGTGTCAACATTCGGTGACCGGCCAGGGGATGTAGGCCCAGAACATCTCCAGGAGCTCCTGGATCATGCATTGAACATTGTTCCCGAGGATCAAGTGAAGGATACCCCAATATTTTTGATGGCGACAGCAGGTGTACGATTGTTGGAACCGATACAACAGAAAGCACTGCTGAGCGAGATATGTTCGTATGCTCAAAAACACACCGAATTCTCGTTACCCGATTGCGATCTTCACATTCAGGTTATCCCTGGAGAGACAGAGGGGCTTTACGGGTGGATTGCTGCGAACTATTTGTTAGGTGGCTTTGACAATCCGGATCAGCACAACCATGGAAAGGGTCATCATACGTACGGCTTCTTAGATATGGGTGGTGCATCAGCACAAATTGCATTTGCACCGAACAGCACCGAGGCCGAGAAACACGCGAATGACCTCAAGCTACTTCGGATGCGAACACTGAATGGTGATGCTGCAGAGTATAAAGTTTTCACGACTACATGGCTGGGATTTGGTGTCAATCAAGCCCGAGAGCGATATATTGAGGCATTGATGGATGCATCATACACGAAATCTGCGCACGAATTACTCGACCCTTGCTTACCTTCAGGTCTCAAGACAACACTCAAAGGCAAAGTTACTGATGGAGTTGCTAGCACGGACCCAGTTCTGGTAGGAACTGGGTTGTTCGATGAGTGTCTGCGGAAAACATACCCTCTCCTGGACAAAGATGCTCCTTGCGAAGATCAGCCATGTCTACTACATGGGCAACATGTGCCAGCTATTGACTTCGAAGTAAACCACTTTGTTGGCGTTTCCGAGTACTGGCATACAACCCACGAGGTGTTTGAAATGTCACACAAGGACAAGGCATACGACTTCACAGCGTATCAGCGTATGGTCAAGGATTTCTGCAGCGAGGAGTGGGACGACATCTCAACAAATGTTATTGCAGAGAAGTGGGGCAAGCAGGTGGATGCAAAGACTGCACAAGAAGTGTGCTTCAAAGCATCATGGTTGATAAATGTGCTGCATGAAGGCATTGGTATACCAAGAGTAGGCATCGAGAAGAGCGTACATGCACCTGGCTACAACGGGACGAAAGAAGTCGCAGCTCACACAAAGGACAAGGGATTCTTGGATCCATTCCAGGCCGTGAACACGATTGATGGAGTGGAAGTGAGTTGGACCCTAGGGAAAATGGTTCTCTACGCCGCTGGACAGATTCCACCCTCAGCAGCAGAAGCTGGGCCAGTTGGGTTTGGACCCAATCGTGGAGTGGGAGAATTCCAAGAAGCAGGATCCAACTCCAATCCCGTTCCCATCGGAGAGGAGGATAGCTGGTCTGAAGCTGCTGAGGACTTAGCTGAGAAGGCACATTCACGAGGGACTCCGGGGTTCCTGCTCTTCATGCTGATCCTGATCTTCGTCGGGTATTTCTTCCGGAAACGAGAGCGGAGAATGAGATTCTACAGAGGCGTAAACGCTTTAAGACGAAACCGACGACCAGGAAGCCCTAGAAAGGGCGGACGAGGATTCTTTGGCACAGGCAAGCTTTTTGGGCGCGGCTCTAGCAATTACGAACGTGTGCTTGAAGATGGAGAAGCGGCGAATGAATTTGAGCTAGGAGATGTGGATTCGGATGACAACGAGCATTCGGATAGCAGTGGTGGGTCAAGGATAGGAAGGACTTCTGGACTGGCTACACCCAAGATGAACGTTGTCAATTACGACCCGGTAAACTATTTTGAAGGAACAGCAGGCAACGCAGAAGGTGTTGGTTTAGGATTAAACCATCTAGGTTCTGTCAACGCATTCGACAGAGCTGGATTGGTTGTCAGAACCGAGAGTCGAGAACGCCTAGCTCCCAATCTCCAAATGCTAGGTGCAGGAAGAAGAAGTAGGACGGGATCTCCAACCAGGATGAAGAGTCCCTTAATGACGCCGTTGGAAGAATAGCGGCTGACGGCCAATACACCATACAAATACCTAATTAGCGAGGCGCTCTGCTTGGACACTGGCGTTTTCAGGGCCCGGGTGGGCGATATGGAAGGAAGGTCTTCTGTTGTTTTTGTTTGGCACGAACGCATTGCCGATTGAAAGAAGGATGATGGATTCATTCTTGTACAGATACTCATGTATGCCGATTAGGGGTACGACTCTTATAATGTCATCGTACTCGGGGACTAGCAATTGTAATTCAATACTTCGGCTTTGACTGAGGTTATCTCCATCGTCTCGCGTATTCAGGTGTGCATTTTTGAATCGCGCGGTGATATCTGTCTTGCTTGTATGTGCGTGTGGAGTGATTTTGTACGAAAAGAAAACGAGTGAGTCAATTCCACGTTCGAGGCTAAGCGGTTTGCTCTATGTTTCCGGCCAGGTAGCTTCGGATTTATACGGTATAGTACACTGTACGCTGTACAATGGATTGCAGTTACATGTTTCTACATAGTCCCTTCTGAGTCCTTTTTTTTACAGTATAGTCACCAAGTCGTCGTACCCCGGGTGCCCCATGCGTTCCAGTATAGTCCATTGGATATTATCTTGCCATATACATATACATATGCATATACATATCCTTCTGCTCGTAGACCCACACCTGGACCTGAAGAGCTCGAGCCAAGCTTCAAGAGCTTTCCCCTCCAACCTGGAAGTCGTGTATCTGTCTAGCCCTTGTATGTGCAATCTTGGCAGTGTCCACTCTGCAGTTTCTACTCCCGACTCTCCATGTTCGTGCTTATCGTACATCATATATTGCTGCATTGAGCTTCTCTTTTCTTCTTCGCTATCTTCTCGACCCCTTCTTGGTAGCGGTTTGGGGTTAGATAATGGCTGTCAACTTAATCTCAAAGCTCACTCACAGTCCTGCTCTTGCGTTGTTCTACAAGATCTTCTCATACATTTCTCCCTAGCTCCAATTTCCAATGCATACCATCTCCAGTCAACTGTCAACATCCATCCTCAAACTTAACCTCAAGGTTTATTCACATCCCGGCTGTTCCCTTCTTCTAGAAGATCTTCGCCTATATTTCTTCCCATCTCTTCTCATTCCCAATCCGACATCATACCATTTCCAAGCAACATCCAATGTCAACCTCAGAGCCCATTCACACCCCTTCCTGATCTAGCCTTCTTCCGTAAAGCCTCCTTCTTCTCTCACATCTCTTGCATCTCTGCATCTTTCCCCATCTCCAATCCCCAATCAAAATCAATATCTCGTATCCTCATTCACCACTCCACTTGACATTTCAATTCTCGCTCCCAGTACTCACTCCCAACGAGCCTCGATTTTAATCTTAATCTCAACATCCAACCCACGCCCATGCAATCTCAATCCCCCTCTCGTTCTAAAAATCCCGGATCGTTCCTCACCCTCCCCTCAAACTTCCTCCACCACTCCTCAAACGCCTTCAGCGGCACCACCTCCACCCCGCCATTCACGTTCCCACTGAAACTCGCTAGAAAATTAAACGCGTTTTTAATAATCCTTTGCGCTAGGAGTAACGTATCCGGCTTCTGTGTCTGCTGCCCCCTTGCTAGGACCAGTGCGGAAGACCCAGATGAGGATGGGGACGTTTGGGATTGGGAGTGGGAATTTTGTAAGGCGGCCATCTGCGCGGAGACGGAGGATGCGGGTTCGAGGGAGATCCCGAGTGTGATGTCCCCTGAGGTTGGTTGTGAGGGCGTGGATGGGTAGGAGGCGTCCATATCTACCTCCCCTCCCTCTCCTGCGCCATTTGCTCCTCCTCCCGTCCCGGAAACCAAACCAGAGATTTTAAACACAGCACTCTCTTTCCCGGGTCCTATGCCGCCTAGGAATTTGAACTGCTGTCCTTGGCTTTGGCTTTGATCCTGGGAAGTGGAGATAGAGGAGGGCGGAGAGGGAGGCAGGGAGATATAAACAGCAGCAGCGGTGTTTGGCGGGAGAGAGATGCCGGGGAGGAGGAAGACGGTTATGTGGGAAAATGGTTTGGCGGGAGAGAGGGGGAGCACGTAGATGTAGGATGTTGGGGTGGGAGCGCTGGTGGGGAGGGTGATGCAGGGATGGGAGGTTGGTATCTATTTGGATGTTAGTGTAGTGTTTTGAAGGAGTGGAAAAGGGGAAGGTTAGATGAGGGAGGGGATGGGAAAGAAGGGAAGGGGAGAGGGGGACGTACTATGCCGAATAATTGGGGAAGCTGCTGTTGCGCCATGTTGTGTGCCTATGCCAAATAATGTGATATATAAGTTGTTGTGACAATTTCTTGGTCGCGTGAGTTAGGCTCTTATATATGATGTCTGCAAGAGTTGGTCGTGTGCTGGTTGTTTATGTATGCTGATATTTAGATGACCGAGATGGTGGGGTGAAATTGAGGTAGGGGTTTTGCCTGCATGGATGCGCGCCGATTCCGCGAGCTTGTTCTAGAAGATTTCTGGAATTTCTTCGTGTGATAGGGTACACAACATACCATCCAATTTTGCTAGGTTTCTGGATTTAGTTTTAGATGAATAGATGGGTAGATCATGAAGTTGAATCTTGATCTTGTTAATGAGTGCGATGTGTAAGTTTGGCTTTCTTTTCTGTCATTCTCTTTCTGCTATGAATGGCGGGGTAAGTATTGTACAAAGAGCTCTGCAAGCTGCAAGACCAGAAACAGAGCAGTCCAAGGTAAGACAAGGCTTGTACAAGCTTTAATTATTCTCTTATGCTCTCTTTATCCAATCCTCATACTTCACCATAAGTCCCTCAAGCTTAGCTAACATCCCCAAAGCTTCCCCTACCCCTCCAAGGACCCAACCGCACACACCACCCTCCTCTCAACCCTCTACATCCTCCTCCACAACGACATCCCCATAGGCTACATCACGGAACCCGTCTTTAACGCCCTCGCCCAAGTCCCCATCCGTATAAAGGGCGAGCTGGAAGTAAATCGTCGTCTACGCACTATCTCCGCCTTCCCCCAACCCACCCCCTCGTCGCGCTCCGCCGCCGTAGCCGCAACCTGCTCTCACTGGCGCTCGCAAAAAACCTTCAAACTCCTCGAGGGATGGAGAGACGAGCTATATGCCGTCTACGGTCCCGACAACTCCATCATCTTCAACATTGAACGATCAGCCAGCGCGCTGTTTGGGGTGGTGACGTATGGGGTGCATATGACGGGGTATACACGAGTTGAAGGAGCGAGCTTCGGGATTAAGATCTGGGTCCCTAGACGGGCGCGGAGCAAGAGTACGTATCCGGGGATGTTGGATAATACGGTTGCGGGCGGGATGGCGAGCGGGGAGGTACCGCTCGACTGCGTAGTGCGAGAAGCGGACGAGGAAGCGAGTCTACCGGAGAAACTTGTCAGAGAAAATGTGAAGCCGCAAGGAACGATTACCTATGTGCATCTGCGGGACGAGAGGGCGGGGGGAGAGACGGGATTGGTGCAGCCGGAGTGTCAGTATGTGTATGATTTGGAGATTCCCGAAGGGGTGGAGTGTAAGCCGAAGGATGGGGAAGTGGAGAGCTTTGAGTTGTGGAGTGTGGAGGAGGTGCAGGAGGCGCTGGGGAAGGGGGAGTTTAAGCCGAATTGTGCGTTGTTGGTACTGGATTTTTTTGTTAGGTGGGGGATTTTGACGGAGGAGAATGAGAGGGATTATAAGGAGATTAAGGAGAGGTTGCATAGGGAGTTGGAGTTCCCGGGTCCGCATAAAGGGGAGTTAGGGTGGTAGGATAGAGCAACTGAGACAAGCGGGAAGGGATGCATAGAGTATGGTAGACAAGGTGCACTTTGGAGCAAGCTTTGTGAGATCTGAAATTCTATGCATTGATGTATTTGTGACTAGGGTACAATCGTACCAACCAACGCCAGAATGCCTTTTTGGGTATCCACTAACGCCCATTGTATCCTCCAGGCTATGCATCAAAGAAAAGAAACGTCATGTAAACCATCGTTATTTTGGGAGATTGAATAAAGGTAGGACTTGGCTTGAGTTGATCGAGGAGTTGTGCCGTCCGAACTCGAGAACCTTGCAGATGGGACTGGAAGTGGTGTGTATGAATAGCAACGCCTCGTAAGAAAGATGTTCGTGTCGAGTAAACTCAATTGCTGCCCAATTCCATGCTGAACATTCACTGAAGTAACGAAGAATGACAAAACCGTGGGTGATGAGATTGGGGGAGGTGCATCGCAGTCGTAATCGTACATTAGGGGAGGATTTGTTGTAAATTCATGCTGTAGAAGGAAATCGAAGGTCGCCGGATATTAGGAAAGGTAGATCGATCATTTCTTGCAAAGGAGGTAGACGTAATCGACACGGAGAGGGGTAAGCTTCTTGTAAGGACCTTCAAGAGCCATCAGAAGACCGCCAAATGAGATATATGCCTTACTGTGACCTGTTAGATATGCGTAAAACTCGATCTGAGCGTTTTCTTACATTGTTTGGCCGTCCTCTCCATCCTCAAACTTGTAGATCTTGCCGTGACAGACGTAGTCGAACATATCTGCCAATGTAGTTTCTCCACCAGGTCCGTTGCGTGCAACGTCTCTCCAGCCTCTACCGTCATCTTTCGTACCGTCCAGATTTAAAGAACTCGCAAGTACACAGTGTAGGGTTTCACCAACTGAGCAAGGGTATAGCTCGGTGTTGATGTCGAGGGTCATTACTGTTTGCGAATCTGCAGAAGTGCCTCCAATGCGCGCGACCCGGTCATACTTGGATTGGTCGAAGGTGGTAATTGTGAAGGACTCGTCGAAGAGTTGCGAGTCTCCTGCGGACGCCATTGTTGTGATAGTCGGACGATCGGTAGGACAATTAGAGCGCACCAGAAATTTTGGGGGAGTTTTGGAGGCATGCCGGTGGTTGCGGGGCGGAACAACGTACGGCCGAGCGCATTTAAGATATTCCGGGATCATGAGCGAACGCTGATTGGGTGAGTCATTGCGCCTACTAGATTCACCTTTCACTTCTAGGCAGGAAGCGAACCCTAAATTCAATTATCCGAAACTGATTTTTCACTATTCCCGACTTTACAAGACGAGATTGTTCATACTTCTGCCGGACATTCACAAATCAGAAATGCATGCAGTTATATTTCTCAACTCAAATGAGCTGTCCTAAAAAGTTTTCAAAATCTCCAGCTCATGCTGTGCACTTTTGATAATCAAAGTACTACCATATGCCGTTTTGCATTTAGATATATAATATTTTGTTTTGGATATTCAAATTGCTTTTCAAAGGTTTCCCAAAGGCAAATCAGTACGGACACCGCAACAGCGCATTTCATTCTTGTAATGTTGGGGATAGTTATATTTGGAAATATTGTGATCATAATCCTATTGTCTGGAACTCGTTAGGATATCAAAGAAGCACAAGGTTTCTTTACAAGTTGAGAAATTTAGCGAGTCGAGAATAGGGGGAACTGGATGTGGATGTCTGATCTCCGAAAGCATCGAGAGGACACAATTTCTGAATGTGGATGTTTATGCTACTGTTGAACTTTGAGCGCAAGTAGATTGCGAATTTGGGGTCAGATTCTGCGCTCTGTTGGGAGTAGGAGACTTGGTGATGCTGTTCTCGAGATTTTGAAGGGCAAGATCACAGGGGAAAATCAATTTTTCGGGCGAAATTCTAATCTCAAAACACAATTGTTTGGCAAGTGTCGAGGACCGACGTGCGCAGCACACCAAAACCTCAAATCTCCGACCTCTTCTTTTACATTCTCGACTCACAATGTCATTCAGAAAGCGCGCAGTCGTGGTCGGTCAATCAGGATCTAACTCCCCTTTATCCCAGCCAACCACAGCAAATAAAACTCTTCCACCCGGACTTCGACCTTCACCACTCGACGGCCGTCTCACGACTTCGACTGGAACGTACTATTTAGATTCTTTGTTAGCTGGTCATGTTGGACTAGCCTTGGGCACGTCTCTGCTGATTGAAGAGCATGGAACGACGGATTTTGCCGGGTATCTCGCACGATACTTTGCTGCTGAAGGTGTGGTACAGGGGCATCAGGTCCATGTTTTAGGAATGCATGAGGGATGGGGACGGGAATTGCCAGGATTGAGTACTGGAGAAAAGCCCGGAGGGAGCAGCCAGAAGGCGAATGATGAGAAGATGAAGATTGCCTGGAGGTATGAGAGATTGGGAGAATTTGGGAGTGCGAGAGGTAGAGAGTTCAGAACGGGTTGACCTCGATCGCATGCTAACGTAGCCTGAACAGATAGAAATGCTCCTCAGTCGACGGCGACCTCAGCTTCCTCCTCCACTGCTGTGTTCTGTCATGATTTTGATCTCAGCAAAAAGCTTGTATTGCCTTCCCCATCTCCGATGAAATTTATTCCCATATCCACACGACCACCCTTCGAGTTCAAGGATCCAGACGCGTCCGTGTCTCCTTTCACGGGATTCCTAAATCACCTCATAATACAACTATCAGCATCACCAAACACAATACACCGTGCAGTCATCCCAAACCTGCTCTCTCCTGCACTATATCCACCAGAGAGCTTAAGACCTGAGCATATCCTCCAGTTCCTACACGCTTTGCGAGCACTTCTTCGCAAATATCCATCACAGCTAGTTGCCATAATCACTCTGCCAGCAACCTTACATCCTCGGACCACGGGCCTAACACGGTGGATGGAGCTTCTAAGCGATGGCGTCCTTGAGCTCTCACCGTTCCCTTCCACTGCTTTGCCAGCAAAATCCACTCCTGGGGCAGCAACGGTGCATGAGGAACCTCCTCAAGGAATGCTTAAAATCCATCGACTACCAATTTTTCACGAGAAAGGAGGCGGTGAGGGAGAGGCAAGCGGATTTGGCGACGATTTGGCTTTCACCCTGAGTCGGAGGAAGGGCCTGGTGATCAAACCATTCAGTTTGCCACCTGTTGAGGGCGATACGGAGGCTCAGCAAGGAGGTCTGGAGCATGAGCATGGAAAGGCGACTAAGGTGGATATCGAGTTCTGAGACGGAGAAGAATAGATTTGCTGCGCCCCCTAAATGGCATGACGTACTCAGAAAATGGTGGCATAGAATCCATAATTCTTCTTCTGGGGTGCGGATGGCTGCCATAGGAGCATGGCCTGTGGCCGGTATTGCTTCCGAGGAGTAGATAAAACGTGGGCATGAGTGGGTTCGGAACCATCACCTATCTGTTTTGCGAATCCATAGAGCTTCTAGGACTTTCTCCAAGCATATCGTCCATCTCAATTTGATTCCACGTGCCATGTCCATTCGAGGTGACAGTCCTGAGATAATTCCTGTCAAATAGAGCTTGCCGAGGATTGATGCTGACATTAGAGATTCGGAATCTGAAATTATCTCCTAAACAGGAAGATACTGCTAGCCATGCTGCCCTATACATTAGCATCAGTTCGGATGAGGAAAGGGGTCACATACCTATGAACAAGACCAGCGGCACACATATTAGCAAGGCTAGAATCCAAAGAGAGGCCATCGCGATATATTAAAGTGAAGTTGTCGTACGCTGATTGTGGACCATAGAGAAGAACTACAAATATATTTAAATGTAGGTATGATTTTCCTCTGATGCTCTGCTTTGAAAGAGCTGTCTATAAAGGGAAAGGCGCCACAAGGGTCTTTCGGCACGCTAGCCAGAGCTTTCAGAAAACGACTCCGAAAATCCTCTTCAAACTTCTTATAACACAACAACAATATTGCACTGGTAAGCACAACCCCAATTTCATGCTTGTTATTCTGTCGATATGATTACAAAATTGATCTGTCAATCCCCTGATACCAGTTCAACTGGACATGATGCCTAAAAAATGTTTTAATTTATGATCGTCCTCTTATCGCTTTTCAATCTTGAAAATCTGCTCAACATCGGTCGCTGACTTGAACGACCACAGTAGCAGGTTGCTCTCGCACATGATGGCACAGCTGTTCGAGTCAATCTCAGAACCTATACCAATCTCCCTGATATCGGGCAGATATTTGATATTCGACGTCAATGTCGTAACTTACCTTCGCAGGACTCATCACATATGTGGAACCCTCATCGGCTCCATCCCACAAAATCCACAGCAGAACATATTTCATGGCCTTCCAATGGAACTCATGCCTGAAGAAGCTAAGTTGTTGATCCAAAAAGAGGTTGCATACATCGTGGACGACTTGGCCTGGCACAGACAAAAATTTGATACCCTCAAGGGCGAGGAAAAGCAGAAGTATTTGGACTCTTTACGATCGATTGGTCGCAAAGCAAGGAAAGCCACGCAAGACAATGCGAAAAAGAACACCGAGAATGCTCTAGCGAGGCTAGCTACAGAAAGGGCTAGGGGAAAAGCCAAGTCAAGTGAAGACCCCTTGGCCAACCCAGAAGATGGCCCCCCAGACACATCGTTCAAGGACACAAGCAGTGTCGCAGAGGACTCAGAAGAATCCGTCTTTGGAGAAGAGCCCTCCCGATCAGGACGGAAAGGAACTGCCTTGGCCTCCAACAAACCTTACCCCGTCACACCCACCACGAGCTACGCTTCATCCTCTCTGCCACAGAATCCTTCTCCTCCACCGGACCCTTCCGTGCCTTTGTCTTACTCACTGTTCGCCCACCTCCATTCTCGTGGTTATTACATTATGCCTGGTCTACGCTTTGGATGTGATTACAATGTATATCCAGGAGATCCTCTCCGTTTCCACAGTCATTTCTTAGCTACCAGCTTTGAGTGGGACCAAGAAATACCTATGCTGGATCTGATAGGTGGTGGTCGATTAGGCACTGCTGTGAAGAAAGGCTTTCTTATCGGTGGTGAAGATACAGAGGCAGAGACGGAAGCAGATTGGGGTGATAATGTTCGGACGTTCTGCATCGAATGGGGAGGCATGTAGGCCTATGTCATGGATTCTTTTCGTTGGAAGATGAAGCAAATCAAGCGAGAATGAACTACTATTAGAGATACCCAAAACCATTGAATTGAAGTACGTCAAATCCTATCTTTGTTTGTGGTCAAAGTAAAATGCTCTATTTTTGACACGTGCTCCTCGACACTCTTGCCTGATTCGGAGCTCGGGACCCGAGACGTGGGGAAACTGGTTTCCGCGTCTTCAACGTAAACTACTTCCAAAAAGTGCGACAGCCACCTTTCTGCGGACAGCCACGCGGTCTAAATCTATCTTTTGATTTCTTGTATCTATTACAATGCGTGCTCTCATTCTTCCATGATCTGACGATACCAGTAAGGCCGCTACCGAGCAGTCCCGAACCATCGTTTGACGGACATTCGATCTCCCCGCGATACGAATCATGGCTGCCGCAACGTTCGAGAACGCGCACAAGTTCGATATTGGGTCATGGAACTGGACGTTCAATGCGACGCAATATGTTCCGTCTGCGAAAGATCTAGCCCTTGCTGGTCCGCGAATGTTCATGAAGCTGGGTTCGTTGCTTACGTTTCCCGAAGCTGTTGATAACATCCTGGGCGGAGGGAGGTTCGGACAACGAATAATACCAGAGGCCACCGGGGCAGGAGTTATTGATACAGCGGCTACGGCTGCTGCCGCGGGCCTGGGAACAAGACAAGCCATACAAGCAGGCACGCAGATTCTGGTAGATGTGGACGAACCAGTGGGTGGCCTCACATCTCGATTTACCCTGGAAGGCGTTAGGAGCATATCGAACGTCTTCAGCTATGCAACTAGCAAATGGGCTCTTGGGTGTGTCATTGTGGCGGTCGTCTTGAATAGGACCTATGTCTATGCATCGACAAGACGCAATCTCGTCCTGCCATGGAAAGTTCGGATCATACTTCGAAGCGTCCCCATAATGCTCCTCATCTTCCAAGCTCGATCTTTACTCCAATCAATACAATGTCAAACTTCTCCAGATTTTGGACTACTCCGCTGGGGGAATGCGTCGAAGACCTCCGAGTTGATGTTCACACAGAATGGAGGCTTTCTCCACGAGTTCAGTCAAACACTATTGTTCCGTGCAAGTGATGAAGATTCTTGTTTAGCCGTACGAATGATAGCCCCTGCATATGACGAGACAATCGCCAAGTCAACTCCAACTGGAAAAATGCCCTCTTCGGAATTGATCGGATCTCTGTCTCTTCTTTGGCCCCTTTTTAAGAGCTTCTCCTTCAGTCAGTTCGTGGAGACGATCTCATGTGCTGTGCAAGGGCGTCAAGTAGCTGGAGAGACAGGCATGACCCTCTTCGAACATTCTCTAGCTTTTGCTGAGGCCGAAGCTGCAATTGGAAATCAACTGGGATTCGGATCTTTCGGTAGCACGAGCACTGCCAGATGGGCAAATTCTACGTCTACAGCGGAGGCTACCGAAATCGCCATCACCCGCTCGATGATCATGAGAAAGGTCAATACAACTCCCGAAGTACTACTCGTAGGCTTCCTCTCAGCTATGAATCACCTCACCAGTCACATACTTGCCATTTTCAATGCCCAAGGCCGTTTTCGACTCGCAAACACTGGATTCTGGGGTTTGACATTTATGACAGCTATTGTCGTAAGCGTTTGGAATTTTTCCTTAGAGGAAGACTTGGGGTCTCAGAGCCTCTTGAGATTTCCGACGGTCTGTATAATCGGATTCATACCACACGTATTAGTGCTTTGCGGTATTATTGGGTGTTCGTTCATCTATGCGGCAGCTTTAGCCCTCTCGGCCCTTGCTCCTCCACGGCTAGAGGATCCAAATGCACAAGGTGAAGATATCCCAGCGAACCAACCGACTTTCATCCGTCGATTCGTCGCCGCACACAACAACATGCAAGCCAATGTGCAGCTTTCTAGCATCAGGGTTACTTTGCACATGGATTTCTACACGGCATTGCTGAGGACCGGCTTTGCCGTCATGACGATGGCAAGTGAGGCAGTATACTTGAATGAAAGTCGTGGAGTCAGCATCAAGCAAAGAACGTGGCTGGAAGAAGATCGCCTTAGAGAGATTGAGCAGGTTGGAGCTCAGTGGCTTGGCCCAACTTTTAGGCTCCATGACCCTGACTCAAATCTTAGCGATGGGTTGACTGACAATGTCGGACTCGTTGCTACGAACGATCAACCTATGGACCTACTGCAAAAGTCATCTAGCGGATATGCGAGAGAAATGACGGCGAAGAAGCTTCCCAAGCTAGGAAAAGCACGTGAAGGGCGTGGACCAGGATTGAACGGAGTAGGAGCCACGGAGAGAAGTGGAAGATGGGTCATGGCATTAGAGTTTTTCTTGGGCATTAGCAGACTTCTGCTCAGCTGGTGGGCTTCTCTGGCTCTGAAATGCTTGTCTGCAGCAGGCTTCAGCACTAGGCCGCGATGGCTGGTGTGGCTGGTCAGAATGCCGAAGGACAGCCAGGTCGAAAAGAAGAGGCCAGATAGCAGTGATCCGGACTCCTTAAATTTCTACCTTCTCAGTATAGATGGGGAATTGACCCTTCCGAGGGACGAGCATGTGGACGTCGAGACGGAGATGAGAGAGAGGCTGCGAAGAACCCGTGGGGAGTGGAATGAGGTTGAAGAGAAGAACCTTGACTCCAATCTCTACAATTGGTGGCTGAACGGTGGCTGGTGGGGTGCAGATGATGGCAGTGGACAATATAATCCTGACCAACAGGAGCTCGATGAGGATACTACCAGTGTTGTTTCTTTTTCTACAACAGCTACCGATGATGAGCAAGACTGGATCTCCGACAGCGAGAACGATGATGGTCGAAGAACACCAACGCAGAGATACCCCGACTTCTCAAGAGAGTCAACACCCTTAAATGATACTCCTCTCAACCCTACCGATCTAGCACAACTTCTACATCCGAAGACACCGGAACAACGAGCCGAAGCCGAAGCTCTCGCCGCTCATCTAGCAAGTGATAACATTGTGACTCGATCACGATACCGCAACATTGTGCAACGAGATCGAGCAAAAGTGCTGACTTCAACCCGTCATCGCCCCGACAACTTCAAGCCATCCTCGCCTTCCGGCAAGCTTACCTCCGAAGAAGAGGCGCAGATACTTGAACACCTAATCATTTCCCGCCGTAGCTTCCAGCAGGCGACATCATCGACACCACAGGCAACCTGGGCGCGAGGTGCTTCCGGCATGGGTGAAGGAGGACCACAATGTGTAGTGTGCCAAAGCTCGCCGAGAAGCATTATCGTTTGGCCTTGTCGTTGTCTGAGTCTTTGTGATGATTGCAGAGTCACACTGGCAATGAATAACTTTGATAAGTGTGTGTGCTGTCGTAGGGACGTGGCGAGCTTCTCAAGGATATTTGTACCATAAACTAGGGATGGAGCGACTGCATACGAATGGATTGGAACGGAGTTTGGCGTGTCATGGCAGTGAGGGATTATAGGTCCACTCATTGACTTCCTTTAGCGTGTACTGTACGTTAAATAGATTGAGAGCATGGGTAATTAAATGTCCTTCCTGTAAGGCGATGATTAGGAGGATCTTTCTACGATGAGAAACGAATACAAATGCATTTTGGATTTGCTTTGCAAGTTACAACATTAACGAGCACTAAAGTTTCAAGGATCAGAATGGCTTGCATTTAATTATCTTTGGTATTGGATGTCAGTCTAGACAGACGGTCTGGGTACTGACGAGCTTGCCATGTTCCAATCCATACCACCATATTCAGAGCATAGCAAAAATACAGACCGTCTCTCCTTCCTCGTTCTACCAAGCTGTATCGTCAAACTCATCCCCTCCATCAGACAGATTTTCTCGGTTTCACATCACCACCAACCATTCCAGATCTCTGATCCATCTGCCTATCATATCTCTGGTTCCAGAACCCACCCGCCTGCTCACTCTCTCCCCACGAGCTTCCATATCCCCCACTGAGCTCAACTCTTCCAACCGGAATTAAAGCCTGTAGCTCTGCTTGCTCTCTCTGATTCATGACTCTAAAGTCGGTCCCATAGCTCGGGACAACCCTCGTACTACCGCTGGTATTTCCCACCCCAGATCCTCTCACACCACTCCCATTCGCAGCAACGGAAAATTCGTCTCGCTGAGTCGCTACCGAAGTGATGTTTGGGATAGGTGCAATAAGAACAGGTGGATTGGCAGAGGAAGGAGTAGCAATATGCTTATGCTTCTTGCTCAACTTCGCTAGAGGCATCTCATCTTCTGACTCCTCACTGCCACTGCCTATTCCCGAGCTATCGCTCTCGTACCCGGAACTTTGCTCTGCTTTGATTTTCTTGTCTTCTTCTTCTCCGTCTCCGTCGCTGTCGTTGAAGTGAGGGCTGGTGCTTTCTTCTTTCTTGATTGTTCGTTTGCGTTTCTGTTTTGTACATTAGCTCTATTGACTTAATGTGCTTGTGTGGAGAGAAGGAGGGAGAGAAGAGTGAAGAGTGAAGGAAAGGGGCGAAGGCAAAGGAGTAGGGCTGACCTTGGATTCTCCCCGGCCTTTCTTCTCTTCGGGAATAGTTGGAGAGGCGAATGGCGTTCCGTGTGTTCCAATCAGTGTCCCGGATTCGATTTGTCGTCTCAACCGAGTGTAGCGCATTCTTGCTGCAGGAGGTTTGAGGGAGGTGGCGGCGCCGACGGCCGTGAAGTCTATCTGTAGTGAGGATTGAGCTTGGGGGACAGTTCCATCAGATTAGGCCTTGATGGTCGGGTGTAGGAGTGATAGCAGAAAAGCTACTCAAGGAGTATAGGGAGGGATGAATAGGGGGAGGCGTACAGATTTCATATCTGACTTTTGGAGGCAGATGTAGAGGAACCAGAGGTTCTCATCGAGCTGGATCTTGGACGGCATCTTCGGTCTGAGACCTTCGAGTTTTACAAGCAGGAATTGAATCGCTCTATGATGGAGCAGTTTGAGAAGTAGTTTGAGACAGTAAGATGATGTTCTCCTGGAGGATAATTCCAGGAGTAAATGTAAAAGATGACAAATTATAAGAAACAGAAGATGATATAAATAGTAATTCTCAAGGATAAAAGAAAAACAAAGCATCACAGAGGACAAAAGCATCTGTGTTTGTTGGATCTCCGTTGTCTGCAGAAATCAAGAACTCTCCTTTTGCTTTGCCACTGGGGTTATGATAGAAAAATCCTCCCTTTTCTTCCACATCTAGAGATTTGAGGTCCAAGGCTCGTGCCTCTAACAGATCTGCATTGGTATATCGGGTATCCCAACAACATATCAAATACAGCTATTTATACTAATACTCCAAACTCCAGGTTGGCCACTGGAATGCCCGATGCCATGTAGCCGTTTTGTTTGCCAACTCCATATGCTCAAATATAATATCATAACGATCATGATCTTGCCGCTTTCAGGTCAGCGGTCTCTTTCAATGCAGCCACCAGTACCCGATGAGAGCCTAAAGCTGCTTGCACAGCGTGATCGGCAAGCTCCTCGTAGGTGGTACCTTGTCCTATACTCTGGCTCTCATTCCCAATATCTCCTTTGACCCAAAGATCGGTAATCTCATCTCTTCCAGGAAGGTAAGCCACAATAGCAGCAGCTAGAACTTCTTGGTGCTCAGAAGGGACTGGATCCAGCACTAAAGTTGTTGCTCCTTGCTTCCCTTGGATTGACCTGACCACAGCAGCAACTCCTCCAGAGACCAAATCCACGCAGTCGATACCCGCGTCTGCAATTGCTGCAGAAGCAACCGTTATGCAACCGCTGAGAACGCTCATCATGCCCCAGTCTCCAGATGACATGCCCTCAACGACACGATCATCGCCCCACCATCTATCTTCTTCGCCTTCTAATATGGTGATTATCACTTCCACTCCACTCTTAGGCCACCGGTCGCCAATGATCACGCCTCGTAACGCGGTTTCCAGGTGAACGCCTAAATCTCTCTCACTTGCATCCCTCAGATAGCCTCGTCTCTTCCGAGTTGCGAAGGGCCCGTATTTAACGTGCGTGGAAAGGATAACGTGCGGAGAGAATGGAGCGGATCGAGGTAGTGGTCGAGGACCATGGACAGTACATGTGAGCTTCAATCCAGAGGTAGAGTGTGAAGCAAGGCCGAATTTTGAAGAATTGGGAGCTTTCGAAGCTTCAAGCTCGAGGTATGCGGAGCCAGAAGCTGATGGAGTGACGCCAGTCTTCAAAACTATATTTAATCAGTATTTCATAGGATTTTCCAAGCTCACCGTAGCTTACACATCTTTCTAAGCACATTGGGTGGTCTCGTTCTCGTCGGCCTCTCGGTTTGCGCCTCTGCTTCTTTCGTAAGGGTCTTCAGATAAACAGGTGCAGAAGTGCCGCCTGCAGGCCCATTTATCCTTCGTCTATCGGTCGCCATAATTTAGAGAGCCTTAGAGAAGTCGAGGCGCTATCGTTCATTCATTATCTGAACGAGGGCAATCAACAATTGAATCTCGAAAAGTTAAAGTCAGAAAGTGCGCTAGCGGCCGCAGATGGTCCTTGCTTTTTGAGGCTTGCCGGTCGACGTAGCTGGGAGCTTCAACAGCTTCTTATCGCTAGCAACCCGAGAATAGCAATCGAGGTTTAGATTGAGGCTCTTTCTTGGCCCATTCGCCAGACGTTCTGCCCTCGCGATTCTATTCTTGAGCGTCAGGCGCACTTGACTGAAGCAGATTGCCAAGATGTCTGGAGCTCAAGTAAGACCATCAGATCACAGATCAATGTTTGGAGCTCCGTGCTAACTTCCTATAGAATCGGGAAGCAGTCTTTCCGACTCGGCAGTCCTTGGGATTGATGAAGGCGAAGCTGAAGGGAGCTCAGACTGGCCATGATTTATTGAAGAGAAAGAGTGAAGCTCTCACAAAGTATGTTTTACAGCAAGTTGTATATGGAACACATCTAACCATGTCCGCAGGCGATTCCGAGGTATACATGCGTGCGAATTGCCTATTTTTCTACAGCGACTAAAGAGATCTAGAAATTACAAGACGAATTGATGAAGCGAAACGCAAGATGGGACGAGTCATGCAAATTGCAGCCTTCTCGTTGGCCGAAGTAACCTACGCAGTTGGAGGAGATATTGGATACCAAGTCCAAGAATCTGCAAAGTCGGCCCGATTCCGAGTACGAACGAAGCAAGAGAACGTATCAGGTGTATTCTTGCCAGCATTCGAAAGCTACACGACCGAAGGCAACAACGACTTTGGATTGACTGGTCTTGGAAAGGGTGGACAGCAGGTGCAGAGATGCCGGGAAACATATGCTAGAGCTGTGGAAACATTGGTGGAGCTTGCAAGTTTGCAGGTATGGTCAATCTATGTTGTCTGCGTGCAAAAGCTAACGATTTAGACTGCGTTCGTCATCTTGGATGAGGTTATCAAAGTCGTCAATAGGAGAGGTAAGTCAAATCTACTACCATTGTTGATTATGTATTAACCGTGAATAGTGAACGCTATGTATGTTGCAGACCTTAAGCAAATGAAAATCTTACTGATCCAGGATAGTGAACATGTGATCATTCCAAGAACGGAAAATACCATCAAATGTAGGTACGATACCTTATGGCCTATGGGAGGTTACTGACAAGCCCTAGACATCAACTCTGAGCTTGACGAATTAGACCGAGAAGAATTCTTCCGACTGAAGAAGGTGAGCCATCTCTTCCTTAGACGTTCTCGAGCTGGGCTAAAGGAGGCAACAGGTCCAAAACAAAAAGCAGAGAGACACCGCGGCCCAAGATGCAGAGATGAGAGCGAAGAGAGATGCCAAGGCCGCTGCTGATAGCGCAGAGGACGATAAGGAGAACACAGGAAACCAAGACATTCTTGGCGAGCAAGAGGATGCGGACGTTATTTTCTGATCCGAAGGACGCATTATTCTCGTTTTTAAGTACCAATTTCTTCAACTTGCATGTAGTATTAGAGGGCACATATCCTACGGGAGCATTGAGGAATGACAATTGGTTACTTTTGGTCACTATCCTACAAGCCCTGTGATCTATTGCCTCTGGTACGTGACTTTCATAATTTGACTTCCATCACCCAACGCCATTCCAGCCGTATTCTCCTTCGCAGTGATAGCTCCTGCCTCACTCTCATATTCAATGAAAGCAATTCCTCTTCGTCCTGGCACCAATCTGACTTCTCTAAAACCTTCAAAGCGTCCGAAAATCGCCGTCAAAGCATCAATATCGTACTCCTCTGGTAGATTTTGCACGAAGAGAATCTTGTTCGGTGGAAGATATTCGTCGGGTATAACAGCCGCGGCACCAGCATTTGTAGATTTGAGACCAGCACCTCTTGTAGCTTTGATAGGTCGAGCATTGGCATCTGGGACGGCGCCTGGAGGAGCGGCACGTTTGAGACGCTTCTGCTCTTCTGCTTGCTCAGCAGCCTTTTTCTTGTCTATCACCCAAACACATTAGCTTCCTTATCTTCAAGACATAAGAATGGAGAGTGGCGAACCTTTCTCTGCCAGTCGTCTCCGCTTGTGATTCTCGAAGTCCTGATCATCTCCAGTGCGCTTCACACTCGCATCGCTCCTCGTCTTCGCAAAAGCTAGCTGCATCGGCTTGTCGAAGAGCTCGAAACCCTGCACCTCATCGATAGCCTTCTGCGCGCTCTCAACACTATCGAAGACAATGAAAGCTTGTCCCTTAGCCTTCAAGTTCGTCTTCGCGACGATGTCGATAATTTCTCCATATTCGGCAAAGAGCTCGCTCAAGGCTTCCTTGAGCTGATCAACCTTGATCCGCTCTTCGAGATTCTTGACGTAGATGCTAGATTCTGGTTAGTGGGATACAAACGCGAAGGGAAGGTACGTGTCGGAGTGCAATGACACGTACGTTGCGTTTGGTGGTGGGCTTGACATCTTGGCTGCTAGTTTGGTGGTTGGATGTTGAGATGCGAAAGGGAAGCTACAGCCTTGAGGTTTGTGATGGAGAATCGTTCAGCCGAGCCGATCTCTAACCTCAAAATTCGTTCCTGATATTCATAGTTCTGCATTTAGTTTCTCATTCAGTACGAAGTACACATATCGATGAAAATATGATTTCGGATTCCTGCCCAAGGGCTCTATTTTGAGTTTCTAGATCCCACTCGATCATTTCTCCGGCCAGCCACCCGATTCATCATAATCTTAGATATTCGAAGCCCAACTATTGTCCATCATACCCATCACATCGTCAGATTTGCGCATCTCTTCAGACATATTAAACTCTTCTGAACATCCTAACTCCCCGGTCCAAAGTTCAGCGAAATGATCTTGGAATATTGCATTAGATTGTCCGAAATCTGGCTGCGAGATGCTCATGGACTGCGTAATCGCTTCAAAATTGGATGACGAATTATTCGATGCAGTTATTCCGCCAAATTTCTCAGATTTCGGAGCCGAGATCGCCTGTGGATTGGAAGAGTTCCCCTCCCAGGAAAGGGCACTGTTCCTCCAGCTGACGTCGGTAGCAGTCATCTCATGGACCTCGTTGAGATAATGCTCAATTGTCGAGGGAAATCTGGCATCACGAGGAACAGGCATATACTCAGAGCGCTCCAGGTACTGACGTATTTGGGGTACGGGCGTGCTCATTTGGCTACCGAACGATGGACTTGGCTGGATAGGACTGCCTCTCATCAAACTCTGTGCTCCTCTGGAATTATCTGCCATCAATGTTGGTGTCCGAAGGGCCAATTGCGTTACAAATTGATGATTCGTCAAAAGCGAATGCATCTCTTGATTTGCATTCTGTCCTCTAGATGAGAAGTCCCCTTCACCAGATACCGAACAATCGTTGGCGATGCGCCCGTCCGCGCTCTTCTTGCGTATTTTCACTTCAAGATCGGCGAAATGCTTCATGTCTGCTCCGCTAGCTTTCTGTATAGGACAACATTGTTTGTCGAGCAAGGTTGTGGGAGACTGGTGTATTCCAGTCATCAGAAAGTTCCTTCCCATCTGCATGTCCTCGTTAGTAATAGCCCAAACTGAAGAATAATCAGATGCAATTGCCGAATGGCTCTCAGAATATGTATCGCTCGCGAATGTCTGAATATTGCTTAAGGAGTGTTCGTAAGGTTTTGTTCCAATTGTATCTTCATGTTCGAATACCTGATTTCGTGTCGAGATATGCGCTTCATCGGGAGAACCTTGGGATGCTGTCTCATGGAGCAAAAAGTTACACTCTAGACCGCTTGTAGCTTGAAGTAGTGTATCATCTTTTCGCATCATTCTCATATCTGCGTCCAAGCTCGTAGCAGCATGCGCATCGACCGTTACTTGATCTTGCATCAGAAGAACTGAACTCAACAATTCAGATGTCGAATTCGAATTCATTGCAGGAGAGGATGGTTGTAGTGCATGTCGGCACTGCTTGACTTAGCATCTAGAGAGTAGATTTTGAGGCTAAGATCGAATTACTTACACTTACTTTCCTCCGACGGCATTCCGAGCATGCTCCAGCTTTTCGAACTCTAGCGACTTCGAATTTCCTCGCAGCACCGTATGCTCGACGTTTGCAGCCAACCATGGAAGAGCGCGTTGGGCATTGTGGATCAGAGCGAGACGTGGGCTTCTTGCCAGTACGCATAATGAAAACAGCGAGAGCTTTCAGCTGAGAGATGGCCAAAATATTTTGTCTTCATAAGGCAGAAGGTAGATAGTTGTTGAATATAGTTCTTCTTGACTTCTTCAAGTCAATGTACAACATACTGGAATAAAACATGCTCGATTTTGAGAGCAAAGAGATTATTTAATCTTTCTTCACCGAAGTAAAGCTGCCAAAGGTTGTGTTGAAGCTGCCATAACTGTGCATAGATGACCCATCTGCTTTAGGCAATGCCTGCCAGTGCACCGCGCTCATGGCGCCGCGCCAATCACGCCAGCGAACACTACTAACCCCTATCTATATCAAGCTTTACTATGACCCCCAGAACCTTTTCTACTCGCGATCTACACAGGGAGCGATCCCTGTCGCAGTCGGTATGCAAAATTAAGATCTGGGAAAATCGGGCGTGCAACGCGATATGCAAGAAGGGTCCTGTGCTAGCCACGATTCGGCCACGTCGTGCCTCGGGGCCGGTGCTGACTTGATCGCTTGCAGACGACGAGATTTTAACGATGGACCAAATCGAATTTTTGGAAATAACTCACTAACGCCGCACTCTACAGCCCTGCGATCGAGCCTATTCGATTATCCGGGTCTTTCTATATATTCTAGTGTTAGGATGTTCGGAAAGAACGAGAAATAGCTCGACGTAGGTGATCGAGGGCAAAACGCGTTTAAATATCGCGACCGCCTTCTCGCCGATATCGAAGTAATTAATAACTATGCCGCTTTAGTAATATTTGCATTAAATGTAATAATATATAAAAGTAAAGCTATTAATTATAATATTTAAAATAGTTTTTAAAGTAATATTATCGCGTATTTTATAATCGATCGATGTATAGAAAACTAAATAATAATTATTATTAAAATAATTTTTTATATTATAAACCACCATCTCTACCAACATCACTTTAGAGAAAGCAAAGCATAGTGAGAGGTTGTAGTTGCATTATTCAGAAGTCATTGTGGTGGGGTGAAAATTCATTTTACCTTCTGTACAGTATTTTACCGTTCTTGCAAGAACTGTCCCTTTCCAGGAATTCGGCTTAGGCTGAGACTTGGATTTAGTCAAGCAGGGGTAGTTTGTAGATAAAAGGGGTCTTCCTCTCTCTCGAAAGCATGCAGGGCAGCTTTGGCAGTATGAATACAGACGATTGATTTCTGATTATTGTGCCTCCTCGTAATTGAGAGTGCCCCTAAGTGATTCTGACGATTATTGATTATTACCTTATTACGACTTTACGGCCTTCTTCGATTATATTCTAGTACTGAGAGCTACGGTACTGCAGTCGTTTCCTGCCCTAGGAGACAGATGACCTACAGTTGGGCCCTTTACACTCTGGAAACCTCGCCCTTCGACAATATTAAAGTATACGCTTCCGAGTTTTCGAAATAAGAAAGTTTCCTTATTCAAAAGCCTGAGCGGGCTAAGCGAGGTATTTCGAAGCATTTCGATAGCATCGATTTTGTTGTGTATATTATAGAGGAAGTGTTAGATAAAAGTTAGATAAGGTTGCGGCGGTTTTAAAGAAGAAGAGATTGTTAACTTGTAAATGTGTTAAGAATTCGGTAACCAGCGTCACTAATAAAAGCGCTCGTCTTTGCGCGCAATATTTTGGCGGGTTCTTATAGACTGCCAAGGGCCAGACGTGCGATAGTCTGAATAGCGCTTTAGACCTTAATAAACTCGCATGCTAGCTGCGATACGACCTCTTGTGTTCAGCTTAACACCAAGACACCAGTGAAAACACTTGATTATTCTGTCACTCAAGGGCTCTCGCATAGAAGCGTACCCTAGACATGGTGTAGGTCGGAGCCAGCGCCTCGGAAGTCAAGTGACTAGGTTGTAACGTCGTTACAGAGAAGACTCAGAAGCTCCATGAATGTTAGTCCGGGCATTACGAACTTCTGTCACAAGAATAAGAATGGGAATGTACTTTGTAAAGTGGCAATTCGGTATCATTTCATTCATTAGACTCGTCTTCCGCTTTTCCAGCCAGTTGCCATATCCTCGCTCCAAACACCAATACCGTTCGCCAATTCCTGTTCCTTCCCGTTGCCTTTCTTGCTTCGAAAGAAAAAGAAGGAAAAAAAGGAAGGAAAAAACCGACAAATCACTCAGACTCGTAAGGAGTCTTGGATAGAGCTACCAAGTCTCCATACAGTGGAAAAGGTTGATTTGCGTCTTCACCTCCGTCCTCGAAAGCTTCGAATGGAAGAGCATTGTTGGAAGAAGGCTGCATGGACTGAGACACAGTGCCGTATTGGTACACAAGCAGATTGCCGTATGTATCGAAGTCTGTGCTTGATTCTGCAATGGCGCATGCTCCGCCAGATGCCATGGCAGTCATTCCGAAGTATGATGGAGATGCATTCCTGGCAGATGATGGACCATATAATACTGATTCCTTGCAAATGAAGGTGTTGTAGGAATGCAGACTTTGTTCTTCATACGCCGTTGAAAGATGAGTTTCAGTTGATGATATCCAGGGCAGAGGTCTTGATTCCTCTTGATCAAGAGATAAAGTGAATGGTTTTTCCTCTTCCCAGAAGTGTAGGTCTTTGTGGTTCATGTGTAACTTCCTAGAGACAGCGGTGATCTGAGGAGCCTTTGCAGAAGTTACGTAGGACATTGGCGCCGGGGTAGCCATCCAGCTATCGTCTAAGGCCATCTTCGATTCAAGCTGAGATTTGGTGTTTGTGTCCCACGCAGCGATGTTCCTGTAGTAGCTGCTCGAGTTCTGAGCACCCTCGAACAGTGCGAGATGGTCCTCATCTTGACCTACAAAGGGTTCGACTCTATGTAGCATGTTCATGTTGGCTCGGGATGATGCAGGCACTTCTTCTTCGACACAGTGTGACTCTGAGGCGACATTGTTGTTTGATTCGATCTGTAGAGCATGGACACACTATTCAATGTCAGCACAACATATTTTCTTCTGGTATATATTGAGAACCTTACGCCAACTTTCCTTCGACGACATGTCGAACAAGCACCTACCTTCCGAACTTTTGCAACCTCAGACTTTCTCTGTGGAGAGTAGCGCCTACGTCTGCGGATGGAAGTTGGTCTTGGACGGCTTGGAAGAGTGATACCAACTTTGGAAGGCATCTCTTTCGCCATCTGAGGAGACCTCATCTTGAATAATATATATGAAGTGCAAATGATAAGGTGAAGTGGAACAATGACACTATACTAGAGGGACAAAAGCCAAGACGAGGTTGTTGAGCCGGATGCAAAGATCTGAAGAGCAGCAAGTACAATCTTAAACGCTTGCTTGTCCGCTCACCGAAGGAACCGACAGCTTCCATCTTGCATTCTTTTTTATCCCTGTACTGCACGACAAACTATTCTTGAGCCACAAATCGACAACCTTCTCGTCTTTCGGTTTTGTATTTACACGTCATTGGCCCTTACTAGACACATCCAGGATTCGAAGCAGGTGAGCGACCGCTTTGCCAAGTAGAACATATGACTTCCTAAAAGGAGCGACTACATAACGAGCATGGGTGTGGGCGAGTCTGGCAAACCACTGGTTTATCTTATTTTTTTTCCTGATTCATGGGTGTGGTGTTTTTAATCCCTTTTTCGCGTTTTGTTACAAGCCAGTAATCAGTCGTGAATTTGCGGCTCGTGAATGTGGGCAGGGGCAGGGGCAGGGTATGTGGATGCGGGGATAATCTCTGAGAAGGAGAACGAACACCGACAAGGCACAGAAGCTGGGGTCTACGCCCGACTAGCGTGTGTTTACATTCCGGTGTCATCGAGTCTCATAAATGCATTCTATGGGATTTTGCACTCGGTCGTCGGTGTCGAGGGGTCCGGCAGGTCTGGCGGCGACTCTGACTTACGGCAGCATGCGCCTATCTGTCTGAAGTCTGACTTACTCAGGGATTCACCCCACCCTCATCTGAAGCATTTCATTGGAAGGAATATGATATGAGGCATTCTGTTCGACAACTCCCACGTACACTTAGCACCCTTTGCAGCAACTGCATCTGACAGGCACCGAGCCCGACGTCAGTGAGGCCTATGGCTGGCTGCCATGTCTCCAGGACTCGCCGTGCCTTAAATTTTTAGGCCCGCAGTACTGGGCCTATCCACAACTCTCCCCCACTGGGATGGAACCGCGTGCACAGGAGGCAAGAGTTTGCCTTATCGCTGTCGACGACGCGGGCCCCACTCGAAAGTCAAAGGAGAGCACGACCTTAGATCTTCAATTTGCAGCATCTATATTAGCAGGGCGAGAGGATTAACGGGCGACTAGCCTCCCAGAGAGCAACGGTCTCTTTTGGACGGTCCGCCCATGGCTGTGACGCAAAAGAACCAACTTAATCGTAGGTAAGGCCTAATGCAGCGACTTTTTACGCGCGACGCAATTGGCACGACGCACGATAGGGACTCCATAGAAGCACTGCGCGAATGAATACCGTTCTTCATTCGGTGGGTGACGAATCGGATATCGCACTGGTCACTTGCCTTGAACAACCCGACCACTCTGCAGCTCGCAGGAACAGTATCCGTTGAAACCCGCTGTAGTGGTAGTGTTGAAACTGTTATATAACCTGTGTAACCTCTAGAGGCGAATTTGGGCGCACGCCTGTGCGCGATCTCATCATCACATACATCGATCTAGCCTTGCCCTGTGGTCTTTGATCGTGATTTGAGGCAGACTATGTCGACTAAGATCTGCAACGATTATTTGGGTATCGACCAGCTCCTTCGACTCATGACTAGCCGCCTCATGGTCCGCATCTCCTCCGGCGGTTGCCTTGCAGCTCGTTGAAAGTGACAAGGCTATTTTGGAAAGTTTTCTGATCTCCTAGTTGCTCCCTGGAAAATTTTGCGTGAAAAGACTAGGAATCGCAGATTGACTTCGTCCAAGTTAATGGGTCTGTTTCGAATTTCTGTTACCGGTGAGCACGAAGATACTAACAATTGTCAAAAGGTCATGAAGACAGAATAAGCAGAGGGACCTGACGTTTCTATACAAGTGCCCCCGCACATCGCTAACTATGCCGCAACATGCACGAAACCGTTGACCATTATCGCATTGCATGGCATTCACTATCTTTCCTTCCATTTCTTGCAGGTCATCACCATCCAAATCCAAGAAGGAAACCGAACAACGCATGAAACTCTTCTTTTCTTCTCTTTCTGTTTGTACAAGTATCGTACACTACTCAGCTGTCGCTTCAGAAACCGTAGCTGGTTCTTCTTTCGTCTCTTCTACGGCTGCTGATTCGGTAGCAGCCGGGGGTGGCGGGGGCTGTTCTTTCGGGTCCAGATCAAGCTCTTTTCGTAGGTCTGGGAGGAATCTATCGATGCGTTTCCATGTTTCTACCCATAACTTCTCTTGGGAAGGGTCTTCGCTTGGCGGCACGAGATAGCCGCTGCTCGACATAACGAGAATGATATTCTTCAGGCTTTCGGGGACCGCTTCTTCCTTTGGGTTGGTTAATACAAGTAATCGTGAGAGATTCAGAAAGTACTTACTAAACTGTCACCCTGCCCGCTATTCATCAGCCGGTCCATGATATCAAGGATCTTGAGCCAGAGATCCAGCATTCCATCCCACTTCGAGAGCAGAACCAAGTAATGAAGGAAAATCTTACACAGTAGCGTCGCTGCTTGAACTCTGGTCTCACTCATACCAACCGGATCAGATGAGTATACTTCTGGTTTCAGAAGCCTTACGATGAGAGGGAACAGCACTTCGCTAAAGATAGCAGTCCACTCTTCATGGTCGCCGGAGGTCAATTCAGGAGATAGAAGTGTTCGCTGCAACGAAGCGAAAGACTCGTGGCGGATTTGTCGACAAGGATTTGTACACTGTGTTGTCAGAGCCCGGAAAATTGGAGACCAGTATGCGGCCCAAGCTTCTTTGCTTTCAAGATGCGACTGCTTCATCAACACTGGTATTCGTGATGTCAATGAATAGATCATCTTAATGGCCGAGACACCTCTGGCAACAGCCGCTTCGACTCTGAACATAATCAGCATATGCTTGTTCAGCGCATTTTAAAATTACTCACTGCGGTTTAGCTTGCTTGGGTGGCTGCTGCTGGCCTCGTCTCGCCCTCTTGTCCTGTTTCTGTTCGACTGTCGACCCCACGCTACCCGTCGATGCAAAGTCATTTAACAACCTCACAGCCGACTCATAGTTATCTGCCATTATAGTTGGCGGTGTTCCAACAACCACGCCTTCTAATATTTCGAACACGACAGGAGCAGACTGAGAATTTCCTGTCAGATTGCGAAGGATGACCCAGAAGTCAGGAGACGTCATAATCTCATTCCTGAGTGGTCCAGGTTCCTTGATACATGCTGTCAGACCCTGCAATACAAGCGGCGCAGAGCGGTCGAAGAGCTCTTTCTTGAAGCTTGATATCGTGTGCAACACAACTGGCACGCGGATGAAATCGTGTTCCTATGGCGATTAGCAATGTCTTGGACGGGAGGGTTACTGGAAACTAACATAGCTAGCATGAAGCAGATGGAGAAGGTAGAACATTGTCCTTGATGTCATAATGAAATGATAACTATGAGCATTCCGCATCACGTTTTGTAATGCTTCAGCAACACTGCTACCAAGACCCATGACTGTTTCTTTGTCTCGAAGAGCAAGTACTGTGCAGAGTTCTAATAAGTAAACCATCGATGGATCATAAATTGGTCCATTTGATGCGAGTTTTTGACCATTCGTTGGAGCTTGGGTTTCTGCTTCGGATTTGACAGATATTACAACGGAGGTGGGGTCATCTGGCAGCTGTTCGAGTAATGCTTGGACAAGAGGTCTTAGTGCCTCCACAGGCATATTACTGCACGGAAAATTAACATTAATCAAACAGCACGCACTTCACCACTTACACAACATTCGCGAAGACATCTCCCATGTAACATGCGTTCACACAGTCAACAGTACACAGCGTACTCTCTAATTCCTCATCTGAAGGTTCAGGTGGGTCGTCTGCGGCATAGCTGGAGATGTACGAGGTGAAAGCTGAGAAGAGACCACTCTCACTCTTCTGACCACGATCGATGACCTGAGAGGGTGGCTGGAGAGGAATTGGCAATATCTCCATGCGATTTGGCGCAAAGAAGGGAGGTATAAGAGAATTCACAAAAAGGTTAATCCAGATACGGACAATCTGATTTGTCAGTGTGCATTTAGGGCCGTGATAGGGGGCACTCACGTATTTCCAACTGCCATTAATAACAGCCTCACTCCCAGTCACCACTCGGAACAGGACGACCGTAGCGAGTTGGGCTTTGAAGTCTCTGCCAAATTTGACAGCAAGTTCGCTGACCATGACACTATTCTCCCCAACCTGGATCTCAGTATTGAGAGCTGTATTTGATGGCGCCTCTGTGGATAATGAAGTGATGTAGCTCAAACAGTAGATAACTTGGTCCACAGCCTCGGTCAATCCATATTTTGCCGCAATACGAGCGCACTGATCAAAGCCAGTAATTACCCTTGAAAAGACAGCATCGTCACTCGCAGACATGAAGACATATGACAGCGTAGCAACGACGGGCTTCCAAGTTGCGGCAAACATATCCGCGTCATATATGTTGGTATCGCAAATGACCAAGTCCCCAGCAGACTCTGTCTTTAACAGCAGTTCCTTCCAGGCGTAGTCGAAAGCATGTTTGTTGTCATGCTCATCCGGCAAAATGATTTCATTGGACTTGATCGAGTCATAGATTTCTTGTAGATACTCGGGACCGAAATTCTTTCCATCGTTAACACCGCCCAAGTTTCTTGAAAACTGTTCGACTGTCATACGGTTTTGCGCCTTGACATTGGGATTATAGAGCTCGGTGTTGAGCATAATGACGGCATATGTCAAGACGAAAGCAGCATCGCTATTTGCAACGCCTTCAAGCAGATCACTCGCACAGTAATGCTCGGAGAAAACGGTGACAATACGCTCGATCAACGCGGATTCTCCAGGTAAGCGGAATGACTCCAGCAATTCTCGAAGTGCCTCGTCGATGCGCTTGCCATTAAAGTTAAAGTTATCCATGAAAGCTTCCAGGATAGCCTCGTTCCCTTTTTTGGCAATGAACTCACCAAGCATCTTCTTTGATATCCGGGCAGTACCTTTCAAGAAAGCAGCCACAGACTTAGCATCTTTTGGGTCTTCAATGATACCCTGAGCATGAAGATATGCAAGTCCAGCCTTCGGGTTCTCATTAAACTTCGCCGCTCCTTGGATTATGATCTTCTTTCTCCGGCGCTGTTCACGGAGTTGAGCACGATCAGGATACCCGTCAAAGTGGGGTTCGTCATCAAGCCGTTCCGCGATGAATTGGACATAGCCTAGAAGTGCATCTAGGCAGAGTGGCGGGACGCTTGTTGTACTCCAAGTTGCGGAGTCAGGGATTGCATTTCGAGATAGTAACCCCACCATGTCCTCGCACAAATCGCTGCGATCAACTTCACAGTCATAGTTAACGAATAGTTCAACCATGAAGCTTGGTATCCGTGCAAGAGCACCCACACTTTCAACCATTGCCTCTCTGGCATCTGGTTTCCTTGAGCCTCCTTCCATGCCAAGTTTTTGGCGGTCCTTTACAGGCACAGGAGTTGATCTCCCACTACTTGCTTGTGACGGTGGAGGTTTTACGAGTTTTGGAGACTGCGGCACACCAGCGTAAAGTGAAGGGTCTATCCCAGGCTCTCTTGGGATCTCAACTCGTGGATGTAGGCATGCAACTAGGTAGGAGAGGAAAAGTTCTTGCTGCAACTTAAGAACACCTCTGCAGGTGGCTAGAAGAGTACCAGCAACAATAAGTGATTCGTGCAATATAGCCATGTTGTCTGATCGAACCAACTGGAAAAGATATCTGCAAAGACTGTCTTCCGCCAAAGTTGCAAGGGTAGGATGCTTTGCAATGGAAGGACCGGCGACCTCTAACGCCACATCGATGATCCTTAAAGCCATGACTCGCATTGCATCGGCGTGCTGCCGGTCGTGAGGGTCTAACAAGTCTACGAGTACTCTGAAAAGCTCTCGTATAGATGGTAAGGAATAAGGCTTTATCGGTGCTTCATCTGAGGCTTCGGAGGCTGGAGCTACGCCCACTTCAGAGACGTTGTCCATGGAAGAATTAGTTCCATTTCTTGTCTTATCAAAACTTGATGACGGCCGTGAATCCCCCGGTGGAGCTGCTAAGGACGATTTGATAGCATCGTTGCTATTGGCTGATGGGTCCATCTTGACTGTATCCATGTCCTCTTTAGTCTTTTCATCCAATGCCTCAAGGTCGTCTCCAGCCTCAATTTCAAGATGCTTCAGGCGTTCGAAGATGACTTGAGTCATTTTCACCATAGACATCTCTGCAGACCGTCGAAGCAATTCTGATAATCTCGACTGGCAGCACATGCTTAGCCCTGTCTCCATCATTTCACAGACACTCTCATCACTCAATAGATCTCCACCCGGCCCAGATAGCATGCCTTCCATGAGCTTCAATATCCGCAGGAGAACAATCTCGTCTGCTGCAGAATCGCTGGCTTCGAATCGACAATGTGTTATAGCTGCAGATAGGGATTGCATGGCCAGTGCAAGTCGTGGAGAATCTGGACTTATGAGGTTGTAGGAGAAGAACTTTGTGATTGCAACAAGGGCAAGGGAAGTGATAGGGGCAGACGTTGCGGATGCTTGAATGACTTGAAGGAAAGGGTGCAGTAAGGATGGCGTATCGAATTTATGTATATCTGCTTGCAGTCAGTATTTTGTGGTTACCAAAGAAGTCCAAACATCACCTTTGCAGCCAGTTAATTCGCGCCTCAGTCGCCCAAACCCAGCCATTAAAGGATTGTCCTGCATGCTCTTGCCTTTTTTGCCCCGTAGTCCCCATCGATTTGCAAGCCCTCCATCGTCTCCGTCCGTCAGGCCCGAAGATGATCTAGTCTTGTGTCCCTTCCCCTTCCCAACGTCGTCTCGCGGAGTCCCAGGCCTCGAGCTTTGCAGACTAGGGTTCATCGGAGTTGAGCTTCCACCAAGGATGGCAGATACTGAAGAATGGGCCCATCGAGCGTGCTTGCGCATGGCAGAGGTAACTGTGATACATTCTGTAGTGATCAAGGCGACAGGGTCGACCGCCACTGAAATGGATGCTCTCTGCGAGTTTGCCATGTTTTCCCTTGACCTCCCAATACCAAAACGACTTCTAGCTTGCTTAAAGATCGAGGCGGGATCGGCGCTCTTTATGGAGGACGTGGGAGTAGCTACTATCTGTCCAGATGCCTGCGAGTTCACGCTTGGGGCATCATTGCTCATAATGCTTGGGGACACGACACAACATAAATGCGAAGTTCGAAATTATGGATTATAACACTGTTCCTTCGAATTAGGCAGTCGGCAGGTAGTAATCGGCTATTAATGTTGTAGTACTTCGAGAATGTGCCTGGCGATGCTACAACTCGAGGTCTGTCTAAAATCCCCGATGGGAGCAAATCGGAGACATCAGCCACCGCGTGCACGTGACCCAATCTTGGCTGCAAAGCTTTAAAAGGTTCATAAGGCTGGAAAGGGGAGGGAGCGAGTGTGCACGCTGCTGAGAGTATAGTTTGATACGTAGTGGTATTCCCAATGCTCCCATCTATTGTACTTTACAAAACACCAACCCAGATTACACTACAACGAGCAAGCTTGTTAAAGCGCTCGATATTTTATCACGAGAATGCTGACGTCTCTTTAGAGAATCAGTGTATGAAGTTCCGAACCAGCGCCTATGCTCCCTTTGTCTGAGAGAGGTCCCAAGTGCTATAGGGCATAATCCTACAGCGTCTGTTGTCCAGTACTACTGCTTGCCGCAAGCTAAGGTAGCAAGTCACGGCCTATATATCAATCATCTTGAATTTGATATCCTGTTCTCCGTCAATGATCGCTCACTAAAATGTTGTAAGGATCCTTACGTTAATCATCTACTGAGCCTTCCCCTGAGTATCCTTGCTTTCAGCTTTGGATTCAGTCGTAGCGTCACTTTTAGACTCTGCTTTCGAGGTTATTTTTGAGTCCTCTTTTGACTCTTTCTTCGAATCGGCATTGCTTTCGGCTGGCTTAGAACCTTCATCAGCTTTGGTTTCTGCTTGCTCTTTTTCTTTTTCTTTCTCTTTTTTTTCTTTCATGGCCTCGTTTTGGATGTCGGTCTTATCCTTTTCCCACTGACTGTTGGGATCTGCAAACTGGTCTTTGATTTTCTTCATTCGCTCAGCTCGTTCCTTTTCTTCATTCTCGCGAGCTATACGTTCTTGCTCCATTTCCTAAACTGTGTCAATACTGCTATGACTATGGGATTTGTATCACCTACTTCCATGTGACGGATATCGTCGACGCTGGGTTCGTACAAATGCCAAATAGTATAATGAGGTAAGCCAACCACGGAGAATTGCATCCGCTTTGCCATCTGGAGGAAATTAGCATCGTTTGAAATAATCAACTCTGAAATCTGACCTTTCCAAAGCCTTCGGTTTCAGCATGTTTCTCAAAACTGAATGCTGGAAAGTGGACTCCTGATCGAAAAACTTTTGCTTTCGCCAGAATACTGACACCACCAACACCATCGATGTCCATTTCCATGTCAGGGTCTCCGTATGGGTCTCTGAGGTATGCAAGATGAGGTCGCCATGTCGCATATTCTGCATATCCTTCGACAATAACTGCATCTTCGTCGAGAGTATCTGCCAGAGCCAAGGCCGTTTCTGATTCTTGCCATGAATTGAGATCGTAGGGCTGTTCACCACCGAGCCAGTCAGGAAGGGGCCTCCACACGTCTAACCTCCATTAGCAAGCATTTTTGGACGTAATTTTGGTACTCACTTGGGACAATGACGTCTTTGTTGTGGCGCATGAGATCCTCCAGAATGGTGAAAGGTGCAGTTTCTACATCTACATCTCTCCAGTACACCCAGCTGTGATATGGTCGAAGGGCCGCACTCAGGAGCCAATTCCTGGCTTGGGCCATCAATTTTCTTCGACTTGCTTGTGCTGCAAAACCGTGACGACTCTCAACATCCTGGTTGACCTTCTGGCCAAAATCTTTCTCAATAATGGAAATCTCTCCATATGGTTGTTTCGGATCTTCGTCAGCCTGGAGCTCTTCTAAGAGCTCCGAAAGCAGTGGTAGGGTACGGTCTTTCGAGTCGGACACAAGGAATGCTAGGTCTATCAAGTGGTGTGGGTATGTGAAATTCCGGAGGTGTCCAAAGAACATTCGTAGATGAGATTCGGCATCTCGCAGAGGGGCGCAAAGTAGAATCCGCTCTTCTCTCTCCCACCCCCTTGCAGTTCCCTGGACATTCGAAAGATCGTAATATCGTACAGTCTCTAGCTGGAAGTCTTCGCCAGAAGAGATCAAGCCCAATGATAGCACTGGGAGTATGGAGGCGCCGGGCCAAACAAAGAAGAAGAATGCGCAAACAATTATAGCTATAATCGATCGAAAGATGAGGGTGTGTCTTCGGCGGATCGCTGCGGGCGTTGTCCTAGGCTGGAATCTGTAGATTCGAGCAAGTCAGCCACTGTTCAACTGTGGTTCCAAGGGGACGGGGCTTTCAAGGTATGCGCACCTATGCGGAGATATCGAATATGTCTCCTTGTGCCTTGGATATCCATTACTCGCATGATGCCTGGGAAGCATTTTCAAAAGAGTGACTGAAGGGAGAAATGGAAGAGGCGGATGGCGAAAGGTTACGAATTTGCCAGTTTGACGATTCCAAGCTGACTTTCGCGTTCAACCCCTGGCCCCTTGGCCGTTTCCTCAAATCGACCAGGATGAGTACGAGTACGGGACCTTATCGTACGGCGAATGACAAGCGGCAGTGATGTCAAGAGTACCTCACTCGCAGCAAGTGTTTAGGTCGGGCACTGACATTGGAATACGTGGGTATGAAGAGACAGAAATCTTAACAGCCAGAATTATTCTTAGATTTTACGAGAGCCGCCGTTTCGCTTAGATGAAACTGGCGCGAGCTGATTTTTGGCCTGCGTGTGATGTATGGGCTGAAATGGTGTACCGTATTTAGGGCTCCCACTCCGAGTCTGCAATCTAGATTATGCCACACCGCGCGAGTCCGAGCCACACCAATCTGAACTCCATTTTCAAGAACCGTTCACTGAGCATACTTCAAGGTAGGTATGCCCGGTCAAGTCACAATATTATGAGGCAGACATTGAAAGAGATGCAGATAGGATTAGATGCCGGTGACGCTAGTGTCTTGAATTCTGTTTCTAAGGGCCGGGAGCCAAGGGCGATCTTTTGGGTTAAAACAAGAAGTACGAAGCACAGATATGGAAACATGATGCAAGGGTAATTATTTATTGACTAAGAATAATTGCGACCTGTGCGGTTTCGGTTTTCAATCATCTTGGCTTCTTCCCCCGACCAAATATCACGGCGATAGACGAATTTGTGCAGCTATATGTCATGTCAGCATTTGAGGTCCATGATACTCTTAGATGTAGCAGGACAAGAAAGCATGCTCAGAAAAGCCAGTTTACTCAGGCATCTCAGCCGGCAACAAACTTCTTCATCACAAGACGTGATAAAGAATTTCGGAGCACTGGAACTCACAACTCCACAACCTATCATCCCAACCACAAAGTGACTAGTCCGGTGCGGGAGAGGAGCTCGGCCAACATGCAACTCATTGAATGGATAAGCTGTTGTCATCATCGAAAGTGTAAGAAAATATCACCAAGGGAAAAAGTAGTGTACCTTTAGCAGCTTGTGCAATACATATGCTCCATGCATTGGCGGATTAAGACTGTAGATGCGTTAGCCATACATGTCTCAGATCATTAAAAGGCAAAAAATATGGCAACATGGGTGTTGATATCAGAAAGTTTTTGGTATTTTGGTTGTCATCAAGGAGTTCAGAAGCAGAACTGATTAATTGTTTTTCATCATGAAGCAATAAAGGCAAAGAGGATGGGGAGAAAAAAGGAGATAGCATACCAAAATAATGTCTAGAACACAACTGAAATTCCTACACAAACAGTAGCAAAAGACCGCCACATGGAGACAGGGTTGTGATTCCATCCTCTGCATTTTCTCCTCAATAGAGCAAGTTTTTCGCATTTATAGTAATATCGAAGGATGTTATGGCATACTTGCAATGCCAGCAAGCGGATGAAAAGGTACCATTATTCCTATCTTAGGTATTTGTTAGTACCTGAAACTCCACAATGGATATAAAGAGTAACAAGAGTTGAGATGCTTCAGATGGTGATGCATGTTGTTCAGTGGCTCAGGAGATCGCCGAAGAACTGTTGTGATGGAAATCATCAAGAGCAGGAAGGAGAAGAGAGGTAAAATCAGACTTACTAATTGAAGTTAATGAATACACAAAAGATCGATAGCAAAAATTCAGCTAGTCATGCCATAGCAAGGCAAGCTGATGCTCCACATGGTACTAGAAATATTGATCGTGAAAAGTTCTGGATATTTTCCTGGTGTGTTGTGGGATTCCTGAAGCTCCAGAAATTTCAAGCTCTTTTTGTGCAGCCTTGCCGCTAGCCTATTGAGGCAAGGCGTCTTCCGTAGCGCCAAATCTGATTTTAAACTTGCGCGATCCTCAACGAACGCGACACTGTCGTTCAATTGCCTTCGCTCATCCGCACTGTATCCTTCCGCAGCTGTCGCAAGATATCCAGCGCCGGCAGAAGATGCCGGGTGAGCTCTTGCCCGCAATGGCTGTCCCGAGCGTCACAAAGTCGAAGCTATCCCGAGCGAATGCCGACTTGTATCTTATTGTAAGTCGCACCGGATCCTGTCTCGCAATCAGGACAGCAGCTGACAAAACAATAGTCGGAAGAAGATACAATCTACGAACAAGATATCCTTCGAGATCTGGGCAGTACGAAACCTTGGTTGGCATATATCGAGTTCAAATTTCAGCATGGCAACCTTCAAGAGCAAGCTTTCGTACTTGAGCGAGCTTGCAAACAATTACCCCGGTCCTACAAGCTGTGGAAAATGGTATGTATATAATTACTCATTGAATTTTGCCATGAACTAATGATAGACAGTATTTGGACCTTCGAATGAAACACCTAGGAAAGCTAAATCCAGCCATCTTTGCTTCCCAGTACAACAAAGTCAACGCCTTGTTTGAGCGCGCCTTAATCCTTCTGAACAAGATGCCACGAATATGGGAGATGTATCTGTCATTCCTATTGCTGCAACCCATTGTCACTCTCACTCGCCATACGTTCGACCGAGCCCTCCGAGCTTTGCCAATCACGCAGCATAATCGAATTTGGGCACTGTACCGTCCCTTTGCGAATTCTGCCTCTGGTCAAACTGCCGTCAAGATTTGGCGACGATACATGCAGATCCATCCTGAAGATGCCGAGGATTTTATTGAGCTCTTGATCGAGATGCAACATTATACAGAGGCTGTTAAGGAATACATGAAGATTCTGAACAACCAAAAGTTCCGCAGCAAAAATGGAAAGGGACACTACCAGCTCTGGAGTGAAATGGTCGACCTTCTTGTTGAACATGCAAAGGAAATCGAGACTGGAGACGAGGCTGGCATCGATGTCGAACGAATCATTCGCAGCGGAATTGACCGATTTGCGGATCAACGAGGTAAATTGTGGTCAGGCCTAGCAACATATTGGATCACCAGAGGAAGTTTTGAGCGAGCCCGAGATGTGTTTGAAGAAGGCATCACAACTGTCATGACAGTCAGAGACTTCACCCTAGTATTTGATTCCTACGTCGAGTTTGAGGAGGCGATCACGGGCGCTCTGATGGAAGAAGCTGCGGCACGTTCTGAGAAAGGAGTTATGGATGAAAATGCCGACTTCGATTTGGACATCCGCATGATGAGGTTCGAGCAGCTTATGGATAGACGACCTTTCCTAATTAACGATGTCCTGCTTCGGCAAAACCCCAATAACGTTTCAGAGTGGAACGTCAGAATTGGATTGTGGGGTGACAACAAACAGGAAGTGGTTCAAACGTATACCGACGCAATTGCTGCTGTGCAACCCAAAAAGGCAGTGGGTCGATTTCATGAATTATGGGCCAATTATGCCAAATTCTACGAAAAAGGCGGGGACCTCCGAAATGCAAGGGTTATTATGGAGAAAGCGGTGAAGGTACCTTTTAAGTCAGTAGCTGAGCTCGCTGATATGTGGATTGAATGGGCCGAGATGGAGTTGAGAAATGATCATTTTGAAGAGGCAGTCAAAATTATGGCCAAAGCTGTTCAAGCACCAAAGCGATCGACCATCGATTACTTTGACGAGACTTTGTCACCTCAGCAACGAGTCCACAAGAGCTGGAAGCTCTGGAGTTTCTATGTGGACCTCGTGGAGAGTGTCAGCACGCTTGAGGAGACCAGGAAGGTCTACGAGAGGATATTCGAGCTTCGAATCGCCACACCACAAACGGTTGTCAACTATGCCAACCTGTTGGAAGAGAACAAGTACTTCGAAGAATCCTTCAAGATTTACGAGAGAGGTTTGGACTTGTTCAGCTACCCAGTAGCCTTCGAGCTTTGGAACCTGTACCTCACCAAGGCCGTTGATCGTAAGATTGGCATCGAACGACTACGAGATCTCTTTGAGCAAGCCGTTGAAGGATGTCCACCCAAGTTTGCCAAAGTCCTATACCTAATGTACGGCAACCTCGAAGAAGAACGCGGCCTTGCCAGACATGCCATGCGTATCTACGAGCGAGCAACTCGAGCAGTCTCGGACGAAGACCGCGCAGACATGTTCAACTTCTACATCACCAAGTCCGCCTCCAACTTCGGTTTGCCATCTACTCGACCCATTTACGAACGCGCCATAGCGGCACTCCCTGACAAAGACGCCAGAGACATGTGCCTCAAATTTGCTGATATGGAGAAGCGCCTTGGAGAAATCGATCGTGCGAGAGCCATCTATGGTCACGCCTCCCAATTCTGCGATCCTAGAACTAGTCCTTCATTCTGGCAGAAATGGGAAGCGTTCGAAGTCCAACATGGAAACGAGGATACATTCAAAGAGATGCTCCGTATCAAGAGAAGTGTGCAGGCCCAGTATAACACAGATGTCAACTTTATTGCTTCCCAGGCTTTGGCTAGGAGCAAGGAACAAGGTGATGGCGAGACGGATGCAGAGACGGCGGATGCTATGGCTGCTCTTGAGAGAGAGGCTCGAGCCCCTGTCGGTTTTGTCGCTGCTAGCGATGGTCCGCAAGGTGGAAACATCAAAGAAACTGCTCCCGTCATTGCTGCAAATCCAGACGCGATCGACGTGGATGGGATGGATGATGACGACTGAGATAAAACAGAGACGAATATTCCTTGCAAAGTACGAAATTTGTGCACTATGGCGTTGGATGGACATAACTGGTGGCTATGCATGGACTGGCGTTACGGATGAGCACGCTGACCGCGGACTCAATTCAGTCTGGGTTGAGAAAACCATGCGGATTCATGATCGATTTGTATGCTACATGAGGAGAGAGGAATGAATGAAAAGCAATGAACCCCCATCCTGCTCAGAACGTCCATCCGAAAGCTCATCGCAAATACAACGAGGAAAAAGGCGAATACGATCCCAAAGCTATTTCAATCCTTGGTATACAGCCCAATTGCGACATCGCCCGATACCATATAGCAAGTGCTTTCCTTCCGATCGCGTCTGTATCATGAGCCGCTCGTCCTTAATTTACTTGCTTCCCTTGCTACCTTTGCTTCCTCTCCGACCAGACTCCTTAGCCCAACCCTTCTCAGCGAGCTTGGCATGGAACGCAGCATCGCGATCAACGTGCTTGTCGATATGTGCATCACGGCTGTTTGGAGTAGCATAGACGCTACCCTTCGGCTGCTGGAAGCGGGACGGTGGGGTTTTGGCTGCATCTATTGTTTGAGTTAGCCCCTTTATGTTTCATCTGATATAACTCTTATTTATTGCGATTGGAGAACACGTACCCCATTCATCACTGTTCATTCTGCGGTCGAAGTTCGGGTCCTTGGGGCTACCTGGAGCCGGCTGACCAGCGCCAGTAGCTTGTTGCAAGGCCTTGCTCTCTTGAAGGAAGGTTGAGAGAGGGTTATCAGTACCGGCACGCTGATTGGCAAAGGGATCAGCGGCCTTTTCGTTGGATTTGGTAGTGTTGGTGACATCGGCCAACCCTGTTTTTGATTGTCAGCTTTTTACAATCGAAACCGGAAGAAGAAGAAAAAACGGAGACGAACCTTGAGAGTTGGTGTTGTTAGATGCCATCTCGAGTATGGTTTGTGACGGTCTATTGCTTTTTGGCTGTAATCTGAGTTGATCAAGTGTACAATGTTTGGTGTTTGGTTCTCTCGGGTTCGAGAGATCGTGGTGTTGTGGAGATGGTTCGGGAAGGCGAGACTAGTTCTAATTTACAGCTTGCGAGGCTTTGACATACTCTGTGAAGGCAAGCACCTCATCGCTCCTTCCCTCCGACAAATTTGCAGCACTAGCGCTCAATTTATCTACGATTCACTTTCTTCTTATTCACCTATATATCGAAAAACGCAGGAACAAAAAACACAGCATAAACAGGAACTTGAACTAGTTGTGATCCTTCTTCTACCATTCTATATTCGTGGCTACGACTATTACGTTCAAAACTGCTAGAAACACGATCGCAGAAGCAAATTCCAAGCTACAAGATCTCGTCATTCAACCTTAGGAGGCAGTGCATCGTCAGCAAATACCGTTGTCGCCAAGATCTTGGACAGTACACAATATTCTGTAATTGGTTGCCCCTCCTGCGAGATAACCTATCATGTAGCATTTCACCTGTTCACGACATGACATGGAACGCCATGTGATGGAGTCGAGGAAGATAGAGGAGTTGACTAGAAAGCAGGTATGTACAAGTACAGTTGTGTGGGCATAGCTGTGATTGGTCGAAGAGTTGTGTTTATTGAAATCTTGGGAACCCTTTTTATTAACAGATCTAGGATGAGGTGAATTTATACGTCATGAGTGTACGGTACTCTTTCGATTGCAATATCCGTTTTGTTGGGCTTGGACGGGGTACGACGGTACAGTACATGTATGGCAATTGCATTATGACCAGAGTCGAGGCGCGTGCTTGCTATGAGATGCCGCCCCGTGGCTCAACAGAACTCCAGCCTTGCCATATCACGAACTCTAGAAACTCTTTCAAATTATCAACTTTGATCATTAAAAATGGTTGTACCTCCCGGATATAGTATCGTTGATTTCATCGCCGCTGGACAGTTAGTTTGGAAGGTCTACAAAGCCTGCAAGGGTGCACCAGGCGAATTCCAAGAGCTGAGCCGAGAGCTCTCTACGTTCCACACAATCATCCACAAACTCGAAAATGAAGCCAGAACGCCGACGTCTCTCCTTAACCGACGAGGGTCTAATCGCAAATCAGAGCTAGATAGCTTGTTGTAGAATCTCTCTGGTGTACTTGGGCAGATTGAGAATATCGCGGAGAGATACCACAGCCTCAGAAAGAACCAGAAGAGAGCATGGGATCAAATTGAGTTTGCCGGCAAAGACTTAGCCACTCTGTGATCCAAGTTATTGGTCCATATTAGTGGGATAAATGTGTTTATTGCAAGCTTGTCCCAATAATCTACCAGAGGCTCGAAAGGGTCCTGAGAAATCGCGGAACAAGCTTCACGCCTATACAAAGTGGATTCAGATGTACTATAGAGTCGCACAAAACCGAACGGATGATAATGGATATCCTTGTTGTCAAGTTCCTTTTATTTCCTTTGCATCAACTGCGAGTCCATTAGATCTCTGGCAGAAGTTTAGATCTCATTCGCCAGGAGATGGACCCCATAGTGTGTGACTATAAGAGATGAATTTTGAGAGCCCCTAAAAATGAGTTTTAGTAATTCCTGCATAGCTCTTAACTGCTAGGAAGAAGTGAGGTATACTCACGTCTATCACTTCAATTCAATCAATCAATCGCCTGGAAATTTTCATCCATTACTTGCACCGCAGAATCATTGCTTGTCATGCAAGTCAAGGCGAGAATCACGTTACGGAATCTGATGCTTTTATGTCCAAATCCCCGGGCGTAACTTGAGTGAGTTCCTTCTCGCTTCCACGTAGTATTCCTCGAAAGCACGACACGTTACAACACCAGCAACTCTTCACTTGAGTGGAAATCGTGGTCTGCCATCCTAGCCAGCGCAAAGTTCAAGGTGTGGTTTGAGCGGTCTATGCAATGAAGTCCCGGATTAAAGCTGAGCCTTGAGCCTTTTGCAAAATTTTGGGCAAATGTGCCCTTCGAGTCTTGACTTTCTGAACCAAATCTTCTTATGAACAGTATGCCTAAGTAAATCTCGAAGATATGATGTACAGGTGGGTATCGGTAATACAGCACCCTCTGTGCACCTAGACTTAAAAACTTTGCACTACATCGTCCTACAAAGTATTCGTGTCCTTCGATAAGGTCGTACCTTCATTTCACTACGCGCTACATAAATTTACATCCTGCATAATCTCCTTGAACAGACCTACACTTACTTCTTTATCCAAACTTCTCTTTGACACTTTGACACTTTGACACTTTGACACTTTGACGCTATTTAGTTTCAAAGATGCGATTCTATGTCTGCCAGTCCGTCCTTCTCTTTGGAGTGACTCTCCTGTCTGTCACGACGGCTTCGATTCATAACAAGCATCATAGAGCTCAATATGATTCCGTTTCTGGTACTTGTTCTCCCTCTCCTTTTGTCACATTCCCAATATCTCCTCTCTTACCTCATCTCACCACACCTCCCATTTCCCATATCCCCTTTCTTTTCTATTCCCCATCCCCACCTTTCAACCCTTCACCAACACTCTTTAAATTAACAAACACACATCCCATCCCATCCTACCCCACCCAACCAAACTGCTCCCTCCACTAACGATCTACACCTACGCAGTATCCTCCCCAACCTCACCAAGCTCAACAAGTACAAGCACAAGCACCCTCACCATCCACATCTCCGCCATAACCTCACTCCCCAACCTCTCATCCACCTCCTCCTCTTCGCCCGACACATCTTCCCTAGAATCAACACCACGCTCCCAATCCCTTCCTCCAACCACTATTTTTCTATCGAACTCCACCTCTACCGCGAGCTCTTCTTCTCACCCTACTTCCCCATCCACGTCCTCGCCACTTGCAGGTCTCTCGCCATCCACGGCCCCGACATCCACGACCTCAACTGAGGCAGCCACACCAACGGAAACTAATACCGAAACGTCATCCAGTAGAGCAGGGACAGGAGCATCATCGACCCCGACCCTCGCACCAGCGCCCTCTAAATCCGCAGCCGCAGGGAGTGGGAATGCGGGAGCGGTGAATTGCTGGTGGTGGGTGGTGGTGATGAGTCTGAGTCTGAGTCTTCTCGTTGGGTGAGACGTGGGCTGCGAGTTTGTTTAATTTGGATCTAGATCTGGATTGGGATTGACAGGGAGGAAGGTTAAATGGGAGAGTAGAGGAAGTAATAGGAGATGAGGAGATTTGACATTTGAAGTTTGGATTTTGGAGGTTGTGTTATGCAATATAAAATATTGTATACGAAGAGTTCGAGGTGAAGAAGAAAGAGCGAAGAGTGAAATTGACGGGCCAAGGAATCAAGTCAAATCTGGAAGCCACTAGCTGGATGTCAACTGCGAGGCCTAGTTCTTATTTCTCTTGTGTTGTATTATAACGAGTGCACATTATCATAGCTTCATCTTCCTCTCACTTATGTTCATCTCGCATGCTCTCGTTATATACAAACATCCACACATGCGTACTATACAATATTATCTCAGACCTTCTGCTTTTCCAACCCATCGTTATCATGACCTAGAAACACCGGGGTATATGCCCATCCCAATCTGTCCCACAAAACGCCAGATTCGATCTCGTCTTCCAAAATCACAAAAGCCAACCAATGCCTACCAATATGCCTATTCCCAAAACACCAAAAGCAGGTCTCAAACCCGATGCTCCATTTTTCTTGCTCGTTGACTTTGTATTTACCGCCGTCCCAGTATTTGAACCTGAACCTGAACCTGTACGCGTACCGAAACTTGTAAAAGTCGTTGTCGCAAACCCGATTCCACTAGGTCCAATACTGATCGTCTGTCCTCCATAGACATCCGTTGTTGGCGACGCACCAGGTCCAAATGTGAACGTCTGACTCCCTATCACTACCAATGAGCTGCCAATTTTGCTAAATGTGATGCTTCCAGCTGTAAGCGTCTGTGTTGCTGACGGGAAAGGATTCCATAAGAATGAGCCATCGCTCAACCCATCTGGACCCGCTGAAATAGTTTGACTAGATACTACGGCTGTAGTGGGATTTGCGCCAGGACCGATAGTGAATGTAGTTCCTGCGATGACGGCTAGACTGCTTCCTACTTCTGTAATGCTTACTCCACCTACAATACCAATTTGGGAGCTGCTGGGGTTCAGCGCTGTTCCTCCTATTGTGGATCCGTGGAAGATCACGCCTGATGGGCCGATAATGATGGATTCTCCATTGAAGACCGTTGTTGTCTGAGGTGTGTTGGGTCCATATGTTATTGTCTGGCCACCGATGACTGCCACGGAACTTCCCACTGCTGTAATGACAGATCCACCTACGATGGCAATGTTCGTAGGGGTAGAAGCAGGATCTGGAGCTGCTGTGATTGTCGTAGAGTCAAATGCAATACCGGAAGAACCAAGCGTAATGGTTTGGCCTTTCGCAACCACTGTTTGCTCAGGCGCGCCAGGGCCAATATTGTACGAAGTTCCCCCAATAACCACAGTCGAACCTCCAAGCCCAATTGATACACCGTTAATCGTTGTTGGTGTGAGACTTTGCACAAAAACGCCACCCGATGTGTAAGTCGGGATACTTATAATCACTGATGGACCATCGATCTCATTTGGCAAAACCGTGAAAACCTGGCTTGATTCTGTCACTGTTTGTGGTGTTGGGCCAACGGTCACAGTCTGGCTACCGATGATCGCCTTGCTTGGAGAAGCAACCACTGTAACGCCGCTCACTATTTCCGTTATAGGAGTTGTTGCTGCCGGATCGCCTGCGTAGATCGTGGTGATAGGAGTTGGAGTTGGTCTATCTGGCCTTGGGGGCTCCGTCTGCGGAACATGCTGGTACGAGTCTGGCGGAATACTAGACGGGTCAACGGTAAGCCTATCCGTCTTTGGGTCGCCATACGAAGGGAGGGTTGCACTCGTGATCTCAGTGATGCCATTCTTGCTGGTGGTTACGGATGTCACAGTTACTCGCTGGGGAGTTAAAGTACTGGGATCAGCAGAAGATAGACCAGGTATGTACACAATCGTGCTCGAAATCCCCGCGCTCTTGGTCAAAGTAATTAACGCTGATGTGGGACGTGGGGGAGCCACGAATAGTGGAACCGTGGAGCTGATACTAAACGGCGACCCCGCCTGACTCGTCCTATGATTGTTATCTGCGCTAGTCGAACCTGACGTTGGACAATAGACTGGTGGAGTGAATTCTGGCTGTGGTATCAATGAGGTAGACAAATTGCCTGTTATTGTCATAGTTGTGGTTGTCGTGTTCGGCAAGATAGACCATATCGTTACTGGCTGCCCTGGAGAGAGAGTTGAGCAGGTGCTGACATTCTTAAAAAGTATGTAAGTTGGAGTGCCTAGTGAGACTGAGGTGCGTGACAAATTTCCCCTGCTAGTTGTCACCGAGCTAATCGTGGACGTAAATATCGATAAGTTCCCAGGAGTCGCTAGATTGATCGAAGATGTGGGCGAAGATGATTTATTTGTGAAAGCTCCGAGGCTCGTGGTAGAAGATAAAGTCGTATTAAACCATTTGCTAGAGCTCGAATTGGAAATGACGGACGTAATAGTTGGCTGAGCCATAGACACCAGAAATGACCCAGATACCAGCGAAGATGAAATGACATTTGACGTCTGAATTCCGGGATCCGTGAGCACCCGTCCCGTCCATGGTAAAGAAGACTCGGTTTCCGTAGGAGTTCCTACTGATACTGCTACTGGCGACCGACTGAAACTTATGACCCCGGTGACTGTATCTCCCATGCTATCAACATAACTTCCATCCGTCACTGTATGCCCTCCTATAAGTGTTGCCACTGCGGATGTGCTCATCAAGGTCGGCCTTGTTGGACCATGGCTCGGGACGAAGGCTGAGGCCACTTTGCTCGTTGAGGATATAGTCGAGGGAGTTGTCGAGGTTATGTTTAAGAAGACTCGAGAGATTCCAGACGTAATATCTGTGCTATGTGAGCATTTGCAGCAACCATGAGGTGATATTCCCTACCGTCACCCGCGACCAAGCAGCCATACTGAAGAGTTGCCCATAGTATGAATCGAGAGATGGCAATCATGACTGAAACCTATGCTGCTACCACCACGGATATGGATGGATTCGCAGTATTCGAGAGATGCATGCAGAGCCCGTCGAACAGACTGTTGGTAATGGGCGGTTGATTTCCAAGGTGGCATTTGGTGGAAGAGATCTTTGGGATTTCATCGAGAGGGAGAGAGAGTACAACTTGCTAGGGTCCGAGAACGACAGTGGTGGACACGCTGGATAAAGAGAAAAAGCAGCAAAAAGTTCAAAAAGGTTATAAACGATGGAAGAAGTCAAGTACCCTGACCTGGTGGGAAGTATATGAAGTACATATTAAAGATTGGGCGTGGAAGGTATGCTAGGTGGCTACGAGAGGGATGGAGGGAGGGTGTAAAGGGTGTTGTTAGCGGATGAATGAGTTGGCCTGGCCTGGCCTGGCATGGGCATGGTACTGAGTACTCGGAGGAGGGTCGTTTGCGAGGTTTGGTCTTCTGCGCGCCTTCTCCGTCGCCAAGCGGGACCGGCAAGGAGCAGCAGGGACCAGGAGCAGCCTTCCCCAATCCGCGCGTGGTGCCGCGGAAGGATCAAGCCATCCAGCCATCCCACCATCCTTATCCCTTCACGCCTCGTACGGGACCGGGTTCCCCCTCCATCATCGCCGACGAGTGTGATGTGGATGTGCTGGTGGTGGACTCGGGCTTGAGATGATGGCGTGGCGGGGCTGAAATGGGACTCTGCGTGTTTGCTCGCCGTCAAACAAACGGCTTGTGGCTTTCGTGTTGGGAGTAGGAGTGTCTTGGGGCTTGAACCTTCGACTGTCGACGGTCAACTTGTCTCCTTGCCCCAAACGACACGGCGAATGAGAACACGAAGCTCACGCCGCTGTCAAGGCTGAAGATGTTTCGCGTCCTTGTGCGGTCAGCCTGCCTTCGTACGCAAACGAGATTTCGAGGACCTGGTGGACCGTCAAATGCGCATGCTTCTGAGTGGACAATTGCTCCTAGCGAGGTGTTCTGCAGCTCCCGGCTGATGTGCATCCTAGCAGAACATCGTTGACACGAGCCACCGACCAACGCTTTAAGGCTTGAAATCCTCAAGCCCGGTGAAACAAATTTCCCAACTTAATGCGACCAACCTTAATCGCGGTTTACGTGCTGTAAACGAAGCTTGACTCGTTAGATCTGGGGAAAGATTGGATGGTGATGACCGCAGGCGTCCGACGCTCTCCGAAATTGTGGTTCGCGAGTCGCGAATGAGCCTCTGTAACCGAAAAGGGGCATACTGTACCTGAGATTACCTAAGATTACCTGAGATGGGACGTACGGATCCGTAAAACCACTACTCTGGTGGACCGGATTTCAGAGAATCAGTTCGCGTGCTCGGTCCCGGTCGTAGCCTCGCAAGACTGCTAGAAAAGGGACCTCGTTTGGTCGGCCCTCCTGATCGGGAATGGATTCTTCGAAGTATAACTTCATTGGCTGGGAGATTCTCGACGTCCTCCGGCTCAAATGTACCACGACTGCTACGGAAGTCACTCGACTTCTGCCACTCGCTGGTTTCTGTTGTCCGCAACCCTCCATTTCGCACCTGCTGCAACGGGAGGCACATTGTTACAGCGGAAGATATACTCATAGTAGTGATATGCATGGTCTAGATTGCTCCATGTAGTGGCACTCCTGCCTCATTCACGGGACCCCATTGCCTCACCGCGTGATGCTGGAGAATTAATATATAAAAGTAAGCTACCACAACAGCCGGTTCTACCTCAGACCACATGTCGATCATGGTTATATAGTTCCGGCATCGAAGGATGACCGCCTCAGTGCTGGCTCTAATCAGCCGGGCTTTATCCCCAAATCCCGATACGCTGGTCAATATGGCACTGGCACCGTCTGGCAGGCTGTCCACGTTCGGCCAGCCCCCCGGTACCATTGACGTCGCCCAGGCGGTACGTGGCCTCCGATGCAAGTCGTCAGAAACTTCGAGCCATGCCGGTGCAATATCAGATTCCGACCGCCAACGATGTCCCGCCGTTGGAATTGTCACTGGATGCACGAATGAGGGCGGAGGAAAGTGCGCTGCGTGCGTCCCACCGCGGCCAGAGAAGCCAAGGAGGCATCTTGAATGCGAACAGCTCAACAGTCTGGCTCGTCTGGGTTTTCGGATTTCCAGTCCCAGCGATCACTCCCCCTGAGCCCGTCGCTCGGCTAAGCGTCGAAGCAGAAGCTGACAGGGCCGTTGGTGCCCATCTCCTGGCCATCCCCCATCCCGCCATCCCCCATCTCCTGCCCACCGCCCCGGCTGCTTAACTCCAAACTGTGCCTCGAATCATCGTGAGTGAACCGCCGCCGATCACTTCGACAATACGAGTGCTTCTCATGCTGCCCTCTGTACCAACTCTCATTGATCCGGCGGATGGGGACTTTTACGAGTCTCCTTTCTGCTTATCTGCTTCGCCTCCCCAAAGATCTACTGTACGGTGCCTTCTTCGCCTCCGATACCCTCAGGTGTCGCACAATTCCTCGCATCGCATTTGGTGCCCTCCTGTTCCCTTCTGCCTTGGAGGTTTGGAGGCAGAAACCAAGACCGCCACCGACGAACTGGAGTGGGGTATGCTGTGCCTCTTCTATCGTCCCATCGCGCCCTGGTACTTGTGCCCATGCCTCCCTAACAGTAATTGCCAAGCGATCATCAGCCAGTGGGTTAGTGGCCCAAGACTTCGGACCGCAGGGTCAACAAACCGCTGGAGATAAAGCCTGCCAACCTGCAGCTGGTCGGAGTACTCCCACACTCCCTCGGAGGAATTATACTATCCAGGTTTACCACGACCACAACCACGACCACGACACCCTGTTGACTCGCAATCATCCTTTCGTAGTCTCTCCGGCAGCCAACGGCTATGTGCATGAAGAAAGACCAGTGGCATACGGACGTACTCATACTCGATTCTCACTCAGCTCTCCTCTCGTTCAATCATCACTCGACGTCCCCTGGACCAAGTAACCCTCCAGCTGCAAAGATACGTATCTGACTGTGGGCCGACCATCTCGCCGGGTGTAATACCAACTTCTGATTTTCTCTGACCTAAGATCCTTTCCTCACATTCGTCATCTCCAATCGAATAGGCGCTGAAGTTGCCTTCTCAAACTCTTCGACTTTTCTGTGGACCTGATCTCGCGGCTTACCACCAAAAGGGGTCGATACGACACGCCTCAAAGCCCGTCTTCTCCACATCTCTTCAAACGGCCCCCAACTTCTGCTTTCTTGTCTTCGGGTTCAGCGGTTGGTCAGTGCTTTTGCGCCCAGCTCACTGTCGCATTTTGAACCTGACATCGCACGTTCACGACTTCGATCACTGCTGCATGTCGCTCTAGAATGAGAGAAGTTCTTCGATGATGTCCTCGGTGTCGCGGTGGATGCGCGTAGGAGGAGCCTTGGGATTCTGGTTCATATGTACTGGCAATGCTAAGGCTCTGACTCCTTTGAGCGTCGTCCCGTCCTTGAGTTGGTGGGATAACCTAAAAATGCTTGGTTTTATGATATACGTTACTGACAATATCGAAGGTATGGCGACGACGGAGACTGGTCTGCCATATCACTTCGTGTAGGCACGCCACAACAATGGATTGATGTTATGGTGAGCACAGTAAGTTCGGAAAACTGGATAGTCGGTACAGGTGCTTGTGCAGCAAATGGTTCGTACTAAACCCTTTTCTTGTATTAATATACTTTGCCATAATTTCGTCCAAGCTCGACAATACCGTCTTTATTGGCCAACTTAGCTCGTGATATTGACGGAACACGACCGACTTATTCTTCATATTCCTTCGGTAGAAGCAGACATCAGACAGCACTGACCTTGATAACAGATTCCATATGTGTGACCAGCAGAGGAGGTCATTTGTATGACCCGCTGAAATCTTCAACATGGCAATCTCAAGGCTTCTTCCAGTTCTCGGTCGACTCTCAACTTGGCAATAAGGGCTATGGATGGTACGGACTAGATGACATTACTTTCGGCTCCAGTGGAATTACTGTTTCTCAATCCGTCGTCGGTTCTTTTAACGGCTCCGGCCCACTCTCAGGAACATCGTACATGCTCGGCTTCTTTGGTCTTGGAATTACTATCTCCGACTTCAACAACGTAAATCCTCTGCCCTGTATGAACGCCTTGGTTGAAAGAAATGGAGTCATCCCGAGTCACTCATATGGTTTTACTGCAGGAGCAAAGTACCGTGAGTTTGACGCTTCCTCGTGCGGACCAAGCTGATGCATTTCAACAGAACAAAAAGGAGAACCAATATCCTTGACGCTCGGAGGGTATGACGCTAATCGATTTATTCCTCACAACGTGACATTCAGTCTCAACCCGGACTTCAACGCCCAGGCTGCCATCGTCGCGATATTCGTGGAATCGGGAGAAGCCGGTAACAATTTTACTGTCCCTAGACAGCTTTTGCAGCCATCAGACAGGGTGTCCGCCGTCATCGACAGCTCTACCCCCTACCTTTGGCTTCCCAGGGCTGTATGTGATCGCTTTGCTCTGGCACTTGGCCTGACTTACAACGATACGTTGAACCTATATACCTACGATCAAAATGCGTCGCAACACGACACCCTCGCTAACTCGAAACTATCTTTCACGTTTACCTTATCCGACTTATCATCTTCCCAAGAAACTGTCAACATCACTCTCCCGTTCCAAGCATTCGACTTGCAGTTGACCTATCCTGCTATACCAAATAGCACGTATGGAGATCCCGACGCCACGAAGAACTACTTTCCTCTTCGTCGGGCCGTAGATGAAACTCAGTATACTATTGGCCGAGCATTCCTTCAAGAAGCATACCTCATCACGGATTATGAGAGGAACATCTTCTCGGTGCACCAAGCAGTCCACACTGCGAACCCGCTCGGCAACACAAGCATCGTCTCTATTTTACAACCTTCTAACAGCAAATTTTCATCACCAGGAGCTAGTTCAACAGACGAACCCCCCGCTCATAGAGGAGTTATTATTGGAGTAGCCGTCGCAGCTGCCGTCATCATAACCCTAATTGCATTTCTCGCGGTCTTCCTATGCCGTCGTCGACGACGTCAAAGAACAGCACCTTCAACTGACGAAAAGCCTACCGCAAACGGACCCGCAACACAACCCCGTTCATTTCTACCACGTTCATTCCTGTCCAGATTATTGCGTCCCGATCAGCCACCACCACCGCCAACAGTGCATGAAGCTGGTGGTAGCAGCGCATACGCAACTGAGGTCGCGGCTGATGCATCGCACGAGCGTTTTGAACTTCCTGCTCCTCTTGGTCCTGTGGAACTAGACAGCGAATCAGGAACTACCTTCGACGGCACAACTGAGGCTGGTGGTTCGACTCAAGATTCAGTTCACTTGTCCGCATATGAGCGAGCGAGGCGGAAATTGGAGCGGGCTCAAATCGCTGCTGCGCAAGCCCAAGCACGGATGGCCCAGGAAACTTATCCTATAGAGAAAAATGATGCTGATGCCTCAAATGTCGCGCATTACCGCGCGCCCGATACTCCTAGCAGCGAGGAGCCGCTCGTCAGTCCTCTTGCGCCTGAGCCTGGTAATGGGTGGGGTTCTCTTACCGTCAGTGGCAGTAGTGAGCCTTCTCCTGTGAGCCCTGGCTTCCACTCTGCTCCGGTATCTCCCATGGGCCCACCTCCAATGTATAGAAGATTCAATGTCGATCCGGCGAATGTGGTTTATGCTGGGAGACTTCCAGATAATGTTCAACTACCAAGCGTGGTGCCACGCCTTGTCGGACCAGATGGAAGGACGATAAGGCATGAGCCGACATTGAGTTCGCAGGATGAACGAGATGAAGATACGACTAGTACGCTTGGAAGCCAATATACTGTCGAGGAAGAGGATTTGTATGGAAGTGGGAATACGAATATCGTCTCTCCCAACCCGAGTAACTGCAGTGGAAGTAGTTCGGATCCTGCCTCCACTGTCAGCAGGAGTAGCGGCAGTGCAGGTAGCAGACAACTAGTTCAAGGACGAAGTATTGAAGTGCAGGAACCGATATTAGAGGCTCGCGCAACGGATACACTTGATCCGTGGTCAAGCAGGCGGAGACTGCACGGAGAAGATCTCGTGCATATCCCACAACCTGCCGAGAACAGATTTAGCTGGGAAGAGGACCGGATATCAGGACATGAGGAAGGATCTTTATGAGAACAGATTCTTTGAAATGACGGAGGCCAACTTTTGATTTTAGCGTCGGCGTTTAGGAAGTGCATGAATGATGGGAAAGGCATCACGAGGATTTCTTTTGTATATTTTTGAGGGCTCATGCTCCGGATGAGATTGGGAGGCTTGTATCTCACGGGATGAGATGGACTACATCTTTGTACATCTGAAGGAAATTCAGAGAAGCTTGAAATGAATGAAACCTTGAAATAAGTAAACTATTTTCGACGAAGTTAGCATTGCTCGCTGGAAATTCCTTGCGTTCCATATTCCTACACGTTCACTGTTTTGTGCCGTGGCAGAGGGATGTGATAGAGTTTCATCTGATTGAGCTGTGAAGCCATCAATTCCGCGACTCAGTTCAAAAGATGAAGTGAATGCTAAGATATTCGACAAGGGATGAGAGAAAATAGCCGCTAAGCCTAATGTGGTGTTGGCGCGAAATGTAATCTACTGGAAAAATCAACGTCACAGACTCGCTCTTCAGCAAGAAAACACGTACGAACACGCAGCGACCGCACTCTCAAATCCTCCAACACTACTCAAGACTGACCCAGAATACGCTGGCTCAGTCACGCTTCGAACTCTAGTTTTCGTCAATTAATTTTATGCAACCAGAGTCTAACGAATCTTCACCGTATACTTCCAACCAAACAACCCCTTCCGACCCGTTTAACGCTTCCCAATATGGCTTTTCTCCTGAACAACTGCCACCCGCAGATCAACGCGGTTCTCTTGAAGAACATGCTGAGTCGGCAAGGCCGAATAGCGCAGGAAATGCAGCTGCATCGCGTTCTAGCGATGATGCCAGACTGCAGGAGCAATTACGACGATTGAGTCTTGCCGATAGCAGTCAGCCCAAACCCAAACCATCCTTCTCTCGCATCTCAGAATACGAGAACGCTTTGTCGCCATCCCCTCCGAGAAGATCGACTGAAGGCCCTGGTTTCAGGATCATAAAGAAGAAAGGCACCCGCCTCGATGATATTCAATTAGACCAGTTCCCCAATGGTATGTTAAGTCAACACGCGTGTCGTAATGTTATACCTCGCGTTCTAACAGCATCTAGAGGTCTTGACTCATATACTCTCGCATTTGCCTGCTGCTTCCCTTTCAGCAGTCTCGCTTGTCTCAAAACGGTTTTACAGCTTGGTCACTACACCTCATGCCTGGCGCATCGCATTCTCTCGCTACTTCCCTGGCCAAGATGCCATCGACGCGCCCAATCCCGCAAATCGAAGAATCTCCGACCCGGAAATCCACGAGCAGCTTCGTTCAGAGAGACGTCTCTTCGCCAGGTTGACTGGCCTTGCTTCTTGGCGTAGTGAATACATCCTTCGGACCAGACTTCTTCGAAGTTTGGCACGTGGAAAACCAGCACAGCTTGCCCCTGGACACGGTGCTTCGTCTCGGTTAAATAGTGCGGCGAATAATGCCAATGCAGTAGTTACCTACAGCTCGCAGCTCTTTGCTACTGTCAACCACATCCACGCAGTTTGGAGTACGGGCAAAAAATCTCCGAGGTTCATACATGGGACAGATGAGACTGGTTCAGCTTGCACGAGCGATCCGAATATTGGCAAAATTGATAATTGGGGATTGTCGGATCCGCAGGCACTTCCGCAATTTGCTGAACTCTTCGTTGGTGACCATCCATATGGAGCGGGTGATGGCCCGGCAGGATTACCAAACTCGATGGACCTAAGTCAGCCGTTTGGCATGATCTATGGTGAAGGTTTCCCTGGTGGACAGGCATACTTTCGACCGACAGAAGAGATGCGTGGTCGTTTCCTAAGCCAACCGACCGATTTGGTAGCCCACGATGCCGGTATTCCGAGAGTTCCTGCCCTTACTGAGGCTATCTCTGCAGTGTGGATTGCCAAGTCTACATCCGTTCCTGTGATGACAGACGGATTAGTGGGCATGATTACAGGATCAACGTTGGGTGTCGTCACTGCCTATTCTCTCGGCTCCGATACTTCCCAAGGAAGACGTATCGCTAAAGGTCAACTGACTGCTAAATGGGTCCTCAGTCCTGGAGTGCCTATCATTGCCATCATGGTGGACGACTCTTACAACCAGAAGCGCAAGATCGCCAGTCGGATCTGGGCAGTTGCATTAAATGCTCTTGGCGAGGTCTTCTATCTTACAGAAACTCCTGCATCTGCTCTTCTTGACAGTAAATTTGAAGAGAATAACGCGGGTCGTCATGCTTGGAATGCTGGCCGTACGGTTTACTGGCATCTCGCCGAGCCATCTCGGCGGGTCGCTCATGATGATCCATATCATGAAGCCGAGATCCATGGAAGCTATTCGCCAAGATCTTCTTCCAAGAAGATGCATCTGTCCAAGGTACAACTCACTGCTGAGACGATGGAGATTGAGAAATTTCTTGAGTATCGACCAGCTCATTTCCGAAAGCTCTGTGAAGGATGGGACATGAGAAGAAGACTCGAGGTCGATTTCGCTGGCGATGATGGCAAAGGCGCTGGAGAAGGCATTTTCGTGATTAGATGTGGCATTGTTGAGGGCGACAAGGCAGAAATCAAACGCTTCACTAGATGGAAGACTGAGCAGGCCTCTCTTGATGAGTACCCGCAGCCCAAGACTCCTCCAATGGTCCCGAGAACAACTACAATGGCCTCTCTGTTTGGTGGAGGAACAGTCATCAGCCCTCCTCGCAATTCCTCTCCAGAGCGATCCCAGAGGACATCATTGTTTGGTAGCAGCACAATCGTGACCCCAGCTCGGATCTCATCCCCAGACCGAACGCCAAGCACACCAAGTAGTCCACATGTTCCAGCATCCCATACTCTTATTGAGGAATGGCGTTCATCTATTTTCTCTTTGAAGGATAACCCGAACATTGAGATCACTACAAGCACAATCGATGTGTCTACTTACGCAACACTCACGGTTGATGAGGATCCTCTGCGAACAGTCAATGGCGGCTCAGGCTTCTCATCACCCTTCGCAACGCCTTCTGACCCGGACACGACATCTTCAACGCATATCCCAGGCCATCGAGCTCGTTTCATAGCCATTGGTACTAAGACTGGAGTTGTCATTATGTGGAATATGCGAGACCCCCAGCCCACGAATGCGTCTTTGGTGAATGAACTGCGTCCTTTACGCACCATCTATACGGATTCACCTCAGATATCCTGCCTTGCAGTGTCTGCATTGTATGTTGTACATGGTGGTAATGATGGGCTCGTCCAAGCTTGGGATCCCCTCGCCTCAACATTGCAGCCTGTCAGGACTCTCAATTCACGGTTCTCATCTCGTGCTCGACGTCGCTTGATCCAAGCTGAAGCTTCAATTTATGGAGTTGGTATCAATCTTTACGCTGCTGGTGCAATTGCGATTGATCCCGATCCAACTGTCCTGCGTGGCATGGTCTCCCTTGGAACCCACCTCCGTTACTGGGCATACAGCTCATCAGGAGCAGATCAATACCAGAGCAAAAAGCGACGTCTTCGCCGATCTGGAGAGCGCGGCAGCAATGCGGTTCCTGACCGGTTCACAAATACCGGCAGAGGCGCTCTCATGGATTACATCGCAACAGAACAAGATGAGCTGAAGAAGGAAAAGCTACGCAGATCAAGAGAGGAAGCTAGACTTCAAGCAAGATTTGGTGTTGGGTTGGGTGGATTGACTGAAGAAGAAGCTATCCGCTACGCTGAAATGGTCTCTGCTGAAGCTTTCATGAAAGATGAAGAGCGTCGCATGAGCGATGCTAACATGGCTGGGTACCTCGGCGATACCAACGAAAGCTCTTCTGCTGCAAGCGTGTGGAGTAGCAGTGTTACTGTTACTCCTGAAGGTAGTGTGAAGGGCAGGACAAGCTCGGCCTCGAACCACAGGACCGACGAGGATTTTGATCACGACCTGGAAGAGGCGATTCGTCTTTCGCTTCTTGATGGCGTGGACGAAGGAGGACGTTCTCCTAGGGCTTCAGGTTCAGGAGAATATGACATCCCAATCACGTACAAGCAGAAGAAGGGTCGGCGTTCTGCATCTTCTTCACCCTCAACTAGCAAGGCATCAAAGAAGAGAGTCAAGACTACAAGTTCTAGCAGCACAGGTGTTTCCGCGGATGACTTGGAACTTGCCTTGCAGCTCAGCTTAGCGGAGGAGCAAAGCAAAGCTGCGAATTCTGCACGTGTTGACGAGGAAGAGGATTTTCCCATTCTAGCTCGTAGTGGTAAAGGAAAGGGACGCGCTTAGTCATTGGACTCTTGGAGTGACGGAAGGCTTTCGATGTGGTCATCAGTTCCCCATTTATGTGCTGCATGCAAATTGATTATTGAGACTTGCTGTTATTGCGTTTTGCTTCTTCCGTCCTTAAGCTCTTATACCAGCCGTTAGGTCATTGCGATTAATTAGATGAGACTTCTTCCTTCGTGCCTACTTGCTTCCGTCCGTTGTGGCTGTAACGTGACTCTCGGTAAGCTTCATTTATCTGAAAATAATATAGCCTCGAAGCCGAGATGACCCGCTTGTTTGGGACAACTTTTAACCTGAGGGGTTCATATCCTACTTAGCATCAGCCTGTTCGTTACCGTTCCTAGAGTCAGGAACGGTATGTTTGCCGGTGGGGCCTAAGTTCCTGTGGGGAAAGCTTGATATAGATTGGGATGAAGGTCAATTTAATGACGTTTCGATTCTCATCTACATATATATACTACAGACCGCCGAAACATTAGCTGTCTCACCCTCTCCCCTCCTCAGCCATTTCCTCATTCACGATGAAAGCTTCCGCCTCCCTCGTCGCTTTCCTCTCTCTGGGGCAAGTCGCCCTTTCCGCCTCCGCCGTCCCCGGCCCAGGCCCAGACGGAAAATACACCCTCACAGCCCCCGGCATCACCGCGAAATTCATTCCCTACGCGGCCTGCATAACGAATTTGATCGTCCCCGACCGCAATGGCACGCTCCGTGACATCATTCTCGGGTACGACAACGCATCATTCTATCCCGTTGACCCCAACCATTCCGATTATGGAGCGGTCCCAGGTCGCTACGCCAACCGAATCGCGAACCACACATACGTCTTGAACGGAACTCGATATTTCACCGACGCGAACGATGGGAACGGGACCTTGCATTCGGGCGTGAATGGCTGGTCCCACCGAGTCTGGAATGTGAGCGAGGTCACCAACACCAGCATCACGTTCACGATCCGCGACGAGGCGAACTCCTCCGTAGGTTTCCCCGGCACGGTCATCGGAACTGTCACCCATGCCGTCTCGAACTCAAGCTGGAGCACGACGCTTGCTGCTCACGCCGTGGACCACGAGACTCCATTGATGCTCACCACGCACCCGTACTGGAATCTCGACGCGTTCTCCAACCCAGAGACAGATCTGGTCTTGAACCATACCCTGTCCCTGCCCTTCGGCAAACGCATGATCGGCATCGATGAGAATACCGAGTCGACTGGAGCTTTACCAGCGGTGCCGAAAGGAAGCATCAATGATTTTTGGAGCATGCCGAAACAGATCGGTGCCAACAGTACAGACGCAGCTTGGGTGGGCAATTGTGGCACCGCGGGCGGTTGTGCCGGGTATAATAACCAGTGGCTGGTCGATCGCAACGAGTCTCAAGCCAACCTCCCCATTGCGACGTTGAGCAGTGGGTGGAGTGGCATCAAGTGGGATTTGTATTCGGACCAACCTGGAGTGGTGGTTTACAGCTGTCACTGGATGGGTGGTTAGTCATCTTTCCTTTCCCCTTTCGATTTAATTACTAGGAGTTTGAGTGAGCTAATGTAACGTGTCCTTATAGGCGGCAATCAATTGAAACAAGCCCAAGGAGGCAAAGCCTCCAACGGCTTTGTCAGAAAAGATGGCTGTCTAGCGGTGGAGCCGCAGGATTGGATCGATGGCATTAACCACCCCGAGTGGAACCGCACGAGCGCGCAGATCTCGGGCCCGGATACGGGGCCCTTCTCTAGCTATATCCAGTATAAGTTCAGCACCATCTAAAAGGTTCGAGCGTGGACTTTGTTCGAGGGGTTTTTTTGACCCTTGGATGAAAGAAGGCTTTCAAAAGTATATATTTTATTTTATTTTATGTTGGTGAACAGAGATGAGGACGTTCCATGTATTTATTTGTGGGGAAATTAAATAGATGAACATAGATCGACCCAACCCCGACTTGTAATGGCTTCAGGCTAGCTGCTAGAGGGTTACCAGAAGTCATAATGAGCTTGATGGTGATGAGGTGAAATTTTGCTTTCGCTTGCTTCTCGCTTGCTTCTAGTGCCCTGAGGATTTTGAAACTTTCTCCTCTTTGGGATCTCTAATCTAGCGTGGATAATCGAACTCTTAGCCCTGCGTCGTCTTGCGTAGTCTGTAAGTACTGTACACGTGTCATTGCCTATTTTTGTGAAAGATTCTGTGTGCACGCGGAGCCTTTTCGGGATTAGCTTCACAAACTGGTTTGTTTTCCTTTTGCGCTTAAAAATCATAACGTGCCTTGCACCATATTACATTTCGTAGTAACCGCATAATTGTTCTTCTCAGAAATTCAAGCTCGAGGCGCGGCCTGAAGATTCTTGATAACGCCAGAGTTAAAATTCCACGTACCCAAGTCTTTTTTGCTATCTTTCTCTAAAGCGCGGCACGGGTGGGTATGGGCACCCATTTGGCAAAACAAACTACCTATGGGTGGGTAGGGTAATAGATACAGTTTTGAGAGGTCTACCTACTATAGCTATAGGTACTAACAACATACCCGGCACGTGTATTTCCGTCACGTGTATACCTAACTTGGCTAGATAATTGCCTAATTAGGACTACACGTGACAATATTTACCTTTCCTAACCCCACTAAAGCTAGTCTAGCCAATAAGAAGAGCTTATTTCACGTGATTGGGTAACTCGCGGGTATTCTACACATTTTTGAGACTGCCCTCCCTACCCAACGGGTAATAAAATATCGATTACCCTCCCCATGGGCACCCACCCATGTGGATACCCTTGGTCAGCCGCAACCCGTGCCGCGCTCTAAGAATGATGTATGAAGGATTGATAGTATTTCCCCAGACGTAGGAAAGCGCAGTGTACCGCTGGAAGGGGTGCATCGGTGGAGATGGCTTGCTCTTGTCCCAGTAAATGTTAAAGGGAACGAAGAATTTGAGTTCTTCGCCATCCGAAGTAGTTCCCGCCATAGCGGAAATGATGCCCACTGGCCGCGGTGAAGATGAAGGAAACCGTTTGTGATCAGCGTCTAAGTCCACGGGCATAAGCCAGCAGAAAATCTCGTCATCTGGAGCTCCTGGCGCAAGAAGCAGCACCCGGATTGAGGTCTTGCTTGGCAAAGGATTGTAAGCCGAGGAATTCTCTTCCGACATAATTCGCTGATTTATAGCAACGAAAGTCACACTACAAGGTATTAAATCAAGTTCGCGAGAACATCAATAAATATAGCAGATAAAACTAGCAGGTGGATGCTTATCTTGAGATGCGCGTATTTTTTCGCTGAAGGCTTTTTCGGCCTGACCGCTGCCTGGAAGAATTTATATCTGGACTCATAATTGGCTAGGTTTGAATTATTGAGTATATCGATTGGCATTTAATGAATGTTGGCAACCACCCGACTCCAGGGCAAGGCTGTTCACTAAGCCAGAGCCTCGCCCGTGATTAGCATTTAATGGACTGGACTTCCGATGGAGGACCGTCTATACCTTTGAATTGTAGATCACCTTAAGATCTTCTCGTCCTCGCATCAGCTGCTACAACTAACTCAGAGCCTTACAGTCATGTCAACAAATATTACTACAACAACTACTCCTCTAAACCGGGCCCTTCTTGGAACCCTAACGACGGCATTTACCGCTCCCAGCTCATGTACCATCGCAGTAACAAATTGCGACACTTACACGTAAGGTAACCTAGCTCAGAAATGCTTCGTTTCCAAAGACTCCGCCGGCTCCACCATCACGCAAAGGGTGGAAGACGATACTAGTTGCCGGCTAGCAAGAAGTGGAGCTGCGGCTACATCAACTCTGATGCCTATAACCGGATTATGTAATTGGGGATTTCACTCACCAAACTTCAACTGCAGGCGATCCTTTCTCTGCGAACGTATTACGGGACTTACTCCCAGGAGAGACAGCTGCTAGTTGTTGTCCGAGGTAAAATTTTACCTCTTAAACCTCCATCTTATCAACAATCCAAGCTAACCTCTGCGGTTTCGCATGCAGAGCGACTCGCACACGCACACGCACCGTACTTCCCGAGATCTCGCTTGTTGTGATCGCTATTTTGCTCATTATCTGGCTACTATTTCGACGGAAGAGAAAGGATGTAGTTGATCCGGATCCTCGCGATGTCAACCGACCATTCATCCCCGAAGCAAGCGTTATAAACGCGAGGATTGGGCCTTGGAGGTAATCGATGCAATGCAGACTTTTGAGCTATAGGTTCATCAGAATCAACTTGCGGACTCTATGCGGATTTCTATCCTTCTGTTTCCATTATTAGTTTGCCCCTCTTATGGCACCGAAGTAGATTTCAATATGTACTTTTCAAGAGATCTTATTCGCCCTCAAAATTCCTGGATATTTAGAAAGATAGGTAAAGGCAGGGAGGAGGTTATATGCTGTAGAATACCTCAAAGGCCTAAATGGAGTTTCTTGGATTGCGGAGTATGTAGATGGTGCTGTTTGTTGTTGTTAGAACTATCGGCTAGGTGGTTTTTGGTTTCGATCTTGCACACACTTACGAAATCATAGAAATTTGTAAACATCTCTAATATAACTCTGCATTTGCATCTTCTAGTAGTACTAGAACTGATTCTTCTTCGGATTCCGAAGGTTGCAGTTGTTCCCATCCTTGTCATGCGCTTGCACCTATTTTTATAGTCGCAACGCCAAGAACCGAGCACCTCCTCCCCTGCCCCTTCGTAAAGGACACCCAATCGTGATGTCGATAACGAACCGAGCCCAGCCACGGCGTTGGACGAACATGACGACAGGGCAACATGGCTGATTGATCAACTGGCCCCCAATACCCATGAGGCCTCGACCCCAGACTTGGAAGTCAGCACTAAGAACTCGGACCCGGACAGTGCGCATGCTCTACTATAACTTCGCCGACCCTCATCGTTATCGATCGTGAATGACATCAAGATTTACTTGCACTCTCGTTAAGGAAGCCGTGATGTATGATGGTTCTTGCTCTCGGGACGAGTCGAGATGAAGCGCCTCGAGGGATGGAGGGAAAGGGCAATGAGAAGCTCAGTGTGAAGGCAGCGAGGGGAGCAAAACGGACACCGCATCCTAAAGTTCGATCTGGGTGTCAGACCTGCAAGAAACGGAGAGTCAAGTGCGATGAGAGGCGACCGTTTTGTTTGAGATGTGAGAAGTTTGGAGTCGCCTGCGATGGCTATATACATCATGCACCGCCGACTACGGGCGCAATGAATACAGCGATCCGAAAACTTTTACCTCAACAGAGAGCTGCTTCAGTAACCACACATGGAGTCATGAGATCGAGATTCAGGAACGATGCAGAAAAGAGGTATTTCCGACTATTTTGTGAGAAAACGGCTATTCATCTTAGTGGTTTTTACGACTCCATCGTGTGGGGAAGAATCGTGCTACAGGCATCCGAAGGTAGGCTTGTTCTAATATTTCTTTGCTGTCTTTTCCTATTCCACTCCAGAGCCCGGGATCTGTCTTGGGGCCACTCATAACCCGTTTACCCTTGTGTCTCTGGAGCCGAAACGGCCCCGAAGCTCTCAGCTCCTACAAACTTCCTGAAATTTACAGTGCTAATTCGCTGGGCTCTGAAGCTGAAGATTCGATACGACACGCTGTGATTTCGATTGGAGCGCTCGACATGACGACGGCGATGCTGCGAGATCTCGAGAATGCAGATGCTAAGCAACACCACCTTTTTGCGTTGAAGCAGTATAGCCAGGCTATCAGAGATATGCGTGTGATGATACTGCGTCAAAGTGAGAGGCATGACGTGCAGACTGCGCTCGTGGCCATCTTGGCAATTATATGTTTTGAGACCTATCACGGCAATTACGCTTCGGCAGCGCAGCAGATTCGGACAGGAGTGCGGCTGATCGAAGATCAGAAGCAGAAGAAAGATGCTCCAGGTGTCGAAGAAGATCTTGTCCGAGCTTTCGACAGACTTGATGTCCAATCCATGTCTCACACCGACCCATTTACACTCGACGAACATATCAAGCTGAAAGATGTATACACTCATCGGGCAGAAGACCTCCCACCTGTGTTTCTCGACCTCAAGACCTCGAGAGACCACTTCAACTATATCTCCCGACGAGCGTGCCACTTTGCCTCCATGGCTTGGAAGCTAGAGCACATGGCAAGTGACAAACCATCTCACAGCCTTTGGGATCCTATTTCTATGGACTGGAGAACATTTTTGAGGCAAGAACATGGGATGTTCACGAACCTCTCGGAGCAATGGATGGATTCCTTTTCAGCCATCTACAACACTGCGAGAGAAACAGTCAAAACGAGACCTGCACCGTTCAGCAATAGCGTAATTGCCCCGTTGGTGTTGCGGAATCACTTTCTTGCTATGCGACTAGCATTACGGCATTTCCAAGATGTTGACGAAATAGCTTGGGATAAGTCGATGCCTGAGTTCGTGGAGATTCTTGAGAACACAGAAGTTATCTTGGCGAATCAAAATGGCGGTGTCTTCTCATTTGATCTTCAGAGCGTGTGGCCATTGGATGTCATTGCAAAGAAATGCAGGAATCAGATAATGAGAAGACGAGCAATTCAGCTGTTGAGAATTAGACCTAGGAGAGAAGGTATATGGGATAGCGTCGTCGCTGCCTTAGTTTGCGAATGGGTTATTAATGTTGAGGAGGAGGGAATGCTTGAAGATGGATCTATACCGGAAAATGCGAGAGTGAGAAATATTGGCGTAGAACTGGATTCCGAGAATAGGAAGGCGAAAGTTTGGTGTTTCCTGCCCCCCGCCAAAATTAGCCCTGCCGAGCTTAGTGATGAGAAGGAAACGGATTTTATACGAAAGAGGGAGACTTTTCTCGAATGGGGTGATCAGAAGTGGAATGCTGGATTCAGAGAAGATGTCGTCGGCAAATGGAGCAGTGGTCACCAGCGTACTCTTAGCGACCGGCAGGACGACTCTGATGCTGCAAATGTATCGGCCGGCTTGGGTCTCTACTTCAACGCGAGGACCTTCTCCACAGGCATGGACCGTGTCTTCCCCGGTGCCTTTCCGGGCTGTCAACCACCCGGCTTTCCTAATATTCCTCCTCAAGCTTCAAAATAAGTAAAGACTATGCGTGGTATCCGAAGGCAAAGGAATGAATTACGCGCCAATTTGGTACCACTCGTCGCGGGGAAATACTTGGGAGTTGGACAGAAGTGGAAGGGCTTTCTAGCAATATCAACTTACCAAAACTTCAACGAGACTCCACGCTCTCTCTCAACACATCCACGAGATCCTAGCAAAATTTCAGGGCTCTGTAAGTGAGCATACTTCAATGGGACTGTTGCACAAGATAGAGCGGGATTTGGACGTTTCCAATGACAGGAACGAGCCAACCAATTGCGGCACATATCAGATGCGCACACAAAGGTGGAGCTGGGTAGGGCGCAGTCCCAGGTACGAACCACACTGCCCGTCCCTGTAAGCGCAGACACGTACTTGAAGAAGCAAAGATAGCCTACAGGTACGAAGTACTGTACTACATCTGAGAATATGTTAAGGCCATCAATAGCCACGGGTCTTTTAGATCATACTATCGGCATCACAGTTAGCAGTAGCAATCTTCTGACACATTAGTCCCCTCAGCCGGCTTGGTTCAGGTGTATGCTAGAGAGTCATCAAAGTATACTGCATTCAAATTGGTATCTGATGAACCCATGTGCCGCTGCAAACACATACCCATGCTTGACCCCCCACTAAGTGCGCCAAAGTCCACGCTTTTTTGTAGGTGAACGATCGCAGACTTTTCTTTAGAAACGCAAGGAGTATGAGAAGAACCAACGCGATGTATTGCGGTCCTGCGTGTTTCTTTTGCAAAGATATGGCAGATTTCAATCTGAGAAAGCTGGGCGGACTTCGAAGTCCAACCTTAAACCAACCACTGATACGAATATTGGCATATGGGAGCGAAGGCTACTTCGGAGTTCGCAGAAGGTGAGGACGTCCATCAAATAGGTATGTTCATGTCCCCGACAGAAGATTCAAAAATCAAAGCCTAGAGATGGTGTTTGACAACAAATTCAAACACTTCAAAACCGTGTCGCTCTTAAACTTGAGCAAAAGGTTGCGATATCCTCACGAGTCCAAAGACAAGACAGGACAATACGATTTCGAATGACCGCTTTAGGAGGCGGGAAAGTGCTGTGCTCTTCTTTTCCTGTGGGCGCCCACAGAAGCTCGTAGATACTTGATGAGGATGATATGCATAGAGATGAGGTACCTAGGTAAAGTTAAAACGAGACATCGTTGAGATTTCAACAGGGCGAAAGCCACTCACGTGACTTGAACACATCTGCAATTCTAAATATAACTCAAGAAATGAATCATCTTGGAAAACAACTATCCGAGTTTCTCAGGTCTTCCATTCATCTATCATCTCTTCTCGTTCACTGTTTCTCTCAACCTGCGAGTTACTGCGTCGTCGCCATCGGAGTTTTGACAGCCGACATACGACTCAGCCACCCCACACTCGACATCACCAGGCACCAAGAATAACAACGAAGCGAACCGACCAACGACACAACATCAATGAGTTCATGACCGTTAAAAGATTCGCAAAAAGCATGCGGAGGCTAACTGCCGGAAGCCCGCGATTGCGCCTCAGTCGTAAATACCTTACATTGAGGCTCGCCGCGAGGCTTGATCAGAAAACTTTGAAAATTATATTAATTCCTTGCTCCCATGCGTTTCTCTCCTCGTCTCTCCTCATAGCTCTCTATCTGTAGTAGTGCCTCGACATATTCATTCGTTCTCGCCACGACTTTCTAAATATGGATAGTCTCTCGTTCTCCTTCCCACTCACCCTCATTCTCACAACCCTCTACACACCCGCTTCCTCACATCCGCTTTCCACTATCCCAGAACAAGTCGCGCGACGATTTATCCCCATCCCTCCCTCAACCTACGTCTCTGCCGCAAAACTCTCTACAAAAGCCATCCTCCTCATCATAATCCTCATCCTCGTCACCCTCACCCTCAGCACATGCACGTGCTACATCTGTATCAAGCGCCGTCGGTCTCGAGCTCGAGCCCGTCGACTAGCCAATGAGCGCGCCGAATCGAGACAATTGAAACCGAGGGTTAACAAGAGGAATGCGAGGTTCTTTGCCCCGGGGCTGGTGATGGATAAGATTGAGAGGGAAAGATTGAGAGATGAGAGGGAGACGGAAAGAGCTTGGGCTGGAAAAGAGGAGGAGTATGAGATGTGGAAATCTGGTGTGGTTGGAGGGGTACATGTTGAAGAAGTGAAGAGGCCGGAAAAGGCTAAGGGTGGATGGAAGGAGGTGTTGAGAGGGGTGGTGGTTAGGAAGTGAGCGATGATGGGGAATAATGGGACTTGACTTTAGTTGTAACGTTTGATATCTAATTGACGTTGTAACTTTTAAAGTCATTTTCAGATCAGAATTGAATGGACCGGGAACATGATCATGTTGAAAATTGTGGGGATGGAAAGTGGGGCCGTGAAGCAAAGCAAACACTGAGAATCTTCGAAATTCAGGAAATACGCAAGCACCGCAACTACTGTCAATATAATTAGCTCTTCATAATTAATACCTTTAATGTACGATGCAACAACGATAGCATAAAAAGTAAACCAAAAAAATCTCCTTTCGCTTAATTTTCGGCTCCTCCACCCCTTCGACATAAAAGTAAAGCAAGCCAGGCAAGAACAGAAAGAGAATTTCTCCGGTACAGGGAATCGAACCCTGGGCTCGGCCGCTTTCTGTTGAAAAGGCCATATGTTACCGTTACACCATACCGGATATGTTTTGATGTTAAGAAAGTTGTAATTTATATTTATATTTGTGTTTTCCGCTGTGGGGCAATCATGTTTTTCCCCTCTTAAGCGGGTTCGTTTGCAAAGGAGAATTAGCTTAGTTCTTCTCTTTAGTTTATTCACTGGATCGGTAATAAACGTATGGAGGTGTGTTTCTTGAGGAGCGGAGTTGTGATTGTTTGCTTTTAAGATATTTTAGCTCCCATCGTGCACTTACTCACATTCCATGATAACGAAACTGGTCCGAGATTAAATTACCTTGAATTAAGCAACGAAGACATATACTCATAGGCATCTAGCACTTTTGCAATGCCTTTTTAATTGAATTCAACCTTCTGTGCTAGGAATTAACAAACGGCCTCACGTGATCATACCCCTAAACCCTTTCAGCTTGAACCTGAATCTTGTCGTGCTGTTCCCTGTTCTTGAGTCGATCAGAGCGAGAGCGTCTGTAGGTTATGCTCTACTTGCAATCTTAAAAATCCTAAAGCAAAATTAAAAAACGGTCTCAAGCAGTTCGCTCCAGACTCAAGATGAAGAGGACAATTGACAGCTGGTAGGTGTCATGACAAGTATGCTATTTCTATCTCTACATTTGTGTAGCGCGGACCTTTCTACCTGTATCGTCTTCAGAACGCCGTACCATGATCGTAATCCTACATTATGCCCATTCCGAGAAGGCATTGACCCAAATCAGGGAAGCAGAACCCAAGCTCAGCTCAGCCAATGCTGTAGACTGAGAAGAAAATCATTGAAAGGTATCACAGAAAGACGAGACTAGACCAAACGCCGAACCATAGCCACGGTCGTCATAGCCCACTGACGCCGAGTATAAAGCAAATCGCTATTCATCGACCCCCCAATTCCGAAGAACTCCTGACCCTCAAACGCCAACTCTGCTCTTTTTGAAAGACCTCTGAGAAGAATTGAAATCAAGTTGCGGCTTTCTCTTGTGGGATGGCGTAAGCTCGATCTCATCATCGTCAATGACCATAGGTGTATTAGCTTCGGTTGTCTGTACAGTGGTAGCATCAGTCATAGAACCCGGTCTTGTGCTCATCTCCCTCAAGCCATTCCTGAACCTGCTCTCGTATTCTAGGCGAATGCCCTCAGCAAGATCATCACACAGCTTCTTATTATGAGGGTTCTCTTTAAAAGTATCAGTGCAGCTGGAGCACTGAACATAGAAGGCTTGCGCCATTTCAGGATAACCCAACAACTCGTACTCCATGAGGCTGTTGCCGATCAAGACGGTCTTGTCCATGTTGAGACAATCCTCGCAGTAGGCACGCTCACACCAACGGCACCGATAGAGCATACCACCTGCTTCGGAAGTGCCTTGCTCGCAATCAAAGCATCGATGCTGAGGGCAATTGAACGACCAGCCTTTGGCTTTGGCTTGGTAGTTTCGGTCGAGACAATCATAGTGATATGCTCGGGGGCACAATTTGCAGCAGTGGAGTTCGCCGCCGTCGATACAAACTTGACAGTGACTCTGCGGCTCAAGATCGAATTTCTTGGAGCGCTTTGGTTCAGCAAGACGAGGATCCTTCCCTGCCATGGTTGGAATAGCTTCGCCCCAAGCACAATTCATGGACTCCTTCGAAACTGCAAAGCCATCTACCATGACTGTGGTGTTTTTACCGATGCGTCGATCTGCTCGGTTGAAGTACTCTTGCGCGATATCCTTGTTGGTGCTGTTTCTCGCACCCTTGGCCAGTTTCTTTCCCTCGAAGACCGAGGACTCGACACGCTCCATCTCAGACAACCACTTGCGTTCGGCTTCTTCGTCGATCTTAGCATCAGACACAGTGTCTTGCTTGACGGCTAGGTCAGCTGGGTTGTCTTTGCACTTGGCAACTGTAGTTTCCCAATCCCTAAATCATGGGTTAGAAACTTAGGAGGTTGATGACCATAGTGAACTTACCAGCTGAGCATCTCAGTGACGTCGACTTCTGGTCTTGAGATAGCTGTAGCGCCACGGCGAAGTAGGGTCATCAACTGGTTGGTAGACAGCTGTGGCATCGTATCGTCGTCCGCTGAATCGCCCTTTCTGGATTTCTTGCCAGAACCAAACTTCGTATGGATGTCTTGCATGGCTTCGGTGACCTTTGCGGATAAGTAGAGCTTTTTCTGAATGCGGCCCATCATCTGCTCTTCAACAGTGCCCTGCGAGATGAATTTGTAGATTGTTACCGGATTCTTCTGGCCAATTCGGTGCGCCCGAGCTTCGGCCTGAAGGGTGATTTGTGGGTTCCAGTCCTGATCAAGGAGTACCACATCCGAAGCAGTGGCTAGGTTGATACCGAGACCGCCAGCTCTTGTGGAAATGAGCATTACTCGGTACTCACTATTCACATCATTGAACATCCTGATGCCAAGATTTCTGCGAGCTCTAGCAGTTGAGCCATCAATACGCATTGATCGAAAACTTGTGCCGTCACCACCTCTCAGGAGCAGAAATTCTTCTACGAGGTCCAGCATCTTTGTAAAGCCAGAGAAGATCAAAATCTTCTTCTTTTGCCTGACGACGAGTTCCTTGACTAATTTTTCGAGGACGATAAATTTGCCAGAAGCCGTAATGACATGATCGCCAGTGTAGTATGGGTCCGGTTCAGCGTGAGAAAGTTGATATGGATGATTGCAAACTTTTCTTAGCTGCATGAGTAAATTCATGAGCTTCTGCCACTCAGACTTCTTGCCTTCGCCAGATTTAGTCAACTCATGCTCGCGTTGGATGGTCTGCTCCAGAATCGCCTTAGTCTCATTCCACGCAGCAGATCCAATTAAAGCATCGTCTTCAAGAACCTCCAGGGCATCGGCTTCCACTTTCATCAACTCGGTCTCTTCAGACTCAATCTGCTTCATCTCCTGGATAGTCTTTTCTTCCTTGTTTTTGACATCCTTGAAGATCTCGTCCAGCAGACTCTGCTCGGCCTTGGTGATCATTCGCTTATACCAGAATATTTGCATCTCCGTCAGCGGCACGTACAAGAGAACTTCGGTTTTTGGAGGAAGATTGAGATCAACTCCAGGCGAGTTTTTCATGCGTCGTAACATGATCAGCTCAAGCAAACGTCGCGCATCATCCAATACCGTGCTCGAGTACTGGCCCTTCGAAAGATTGAAGGAGGTGTCAAATAGCTCGTTCGTATTGGCAGCAAAGACCTCTGGATAGAGCCAATGTAACAAGGCCCACAACTCAGATAGATTGTTCTGAAGTGGAGTTCCAGTCAGAATCAGTCGATACTCGGCCTTGATACCTTGCAGAGACTTCGAGATTAAGCTAGCATCATTCTTCACTGTGTGACCTTCATCCAATACGACATAACGCCAGACGAATGCAGTCTTGAACCACGATTGTTCAGCTCTGAAGCAGTCATAGGTTGTAACAACCAAGTCCACACCAATGTCTTGCTCGTCGTCAGAATCCGTGTCCAGAGAAAACACTTCTTTTCCGGCCGCGTTGCGTCGTGACTTCAGCTTCGACTTCGCTTGTGCGGTCAAATGGCCATAGTGATCGATCTCACCGACAACAATCTTCTTCAAGCGCTGACGTTCTGCAACTGGGCCGTGGAATCGAATGGCTTTCAGGCCTGGAGTCCACTTCTTGGCTTCTGACATCCAGCTGCTGAGTACAGACAAGGGGCATACGATCAAAAATGGTCGTTGCAAACGTCCTGTGCCTGCTTTCGGATCGTTCTCCTTGAGGTGCTGAATGAGTGATAGCGTTTGGAGAGTCTTGCCCAGACCCATCTCATCACCGAGAACGCCAGACAGTCCATTGTGGTGTAGGTACATCAAGAATGAGAGACCTGATAATTGATAAGGCTTCATGACAGCTTTAACGCCACGTGGTTGCTTTTCGATTTCTTGGTAAGGAGTGATTGTGGGGAGCTTTGCACGCTCTGCTGGTGACAGGTGCTGCTGCTGAGCAACTAGCTTCTTGACATAGTTATTGGGTGGCAAAAGAGGGAGCCATAAACCCTTCTTTTCAATAAGAAATTTGTCTCTGTAGGCAGCCGTCTTGCTTGCGATCTCTTGCCTGATAGCACCTCTCTTACTGACTACCGGCGTCAGGTCGAGATCAGGTCCCAGGATATCAGAGAAGGTATGCTCGCCCTTCTTCTTAGATCGACGTCGACTGTTGTAGCTGTTTTCCAAAGCCCTCATAGATGTATTCTGGCGCCGCTCTCTCGTAGATCGCCGAGTGGAGGGTGCATATTCAATGACAGAATCGTCGTCCTCGTCCGCAGCCTGCACACCTGGTGTATTCTCCTCATCTTCGTCGTCGGACAATGTGATAACCTCTTGTTTTGAAGGAGTTCGCATCGGCAGAGGGGAGGAGTTGAGCTCTAGGCGCATTGTCGGTGTTTGCATAGTTGGGCTGAGGTTCTTCTCGTTCTTCAAGTCCATCTTGTGCTCAGTGCGTACCCCAAATTGGGCAAGGAGGCTCGAGGCAGTTGTGCGCCTGATCTGACCCTGAGGACTCGGCGCAATGGGTGGATATGCATTCTCCATTGTCGAGATTGACTCTGTAGAGCAGAGTGGGACTAGCAGGAAAGGTAGTGGTAGAGGTGAGGACCGTTATAAAAGTAAGGACAGCGATGAGGGCGGAATGTTCAGGACAACGCGTCCGTTAAGGAAAGAAGTAGATCGCAATCCGTTCGATTTTCCATTGACGTTTGTTGAAAGTGAATGACCACCTCTACTTGAAGTCAAGATTTCAAGTTTGCAAGACGTATGAACATCAAAGCGTGTTAGAAGGCTGAAAAATTGGGATTGAGGCAGCCATCAATTTTCTGACTGCACTCTCGACGCTTTGGGAGTCGCGTCGTTCCGCGTCCAGGCCAATTTATTTTAGGCCGGGCGAGTCACTGTGTGCAAAATGATGCTGGAGTGTCAAATCCACCTCAAGTTATTTTTTTTTTCTTCAAAGGCGAATTAATGTCCTCGAATTGAAGACTACCCGTCTACATATTATAAAAGTCCTGGTGGTCCTCGCATTTTGTATTTTGGTTTAACGTATCTACCAAAATAGACCCCTGCACTAATCTCTCATGTTCCCTGTATTCATCAAAATCACGATATAGCATTAATATAGCACAACCAAGGATTAATTCTCATAAGTAGTAGAAGACAACACCGCAAAATTGATACCTCCTCTCCTATCATTGTACTCATTATTTGTGGTCTAGGGATGTCCAGGGGCTTTGATCGCCGACCTTATCTTATCATCACATGACTACTAGAGTTAGCCTAGGTACGTACCTATACTAAGCCCAAAATAGGGCAAGTTCGGCCCGATAGTCCGCCCGCGCCGCACTTGCCCGCGATGTGATTTATCAAGCTTCACTCGACCTGAAGCATAGGCAAAGTTCTTTTCATGTCACAGCTCTAAGACGCCCACGTACGCTGGAAAGTTCACATCCCTTCTGCTACACACGATGGTTAAGATGCCTACCTACTATCCTCTGGTTGTCTGCAGATCCGATGGACAACTTGAAGTCATCACAAGGAGTGGTGTCAAAGAACTTAACCAACCCACTGCAGCACAGCTGAACGACACGCCAGATGCCAATGGCAACGTCGACTGTTACAAGAGGCTTGAACATGATGAGGCAAAGGCTGTTGACTGGAAACGGAAGCTTGGGGGCATGTTGATGCACTTATTAGGGGGGAAGGAGCAGTCTAGTATGATTGAAGACTGCATCTGTTACGGAAGACAACTAACAGCTTCCAGACAAGAATTATATACTAAAGGAAATACCAGAAGGATACACACTATGGGAGCACGTAAAGTACAATAAGGGGAAGATAGACGACAAGAAGAAGGAAAAGGGCAGGCACGCAGCTGGCACCTTTGAACGACAAGATGCTTACTTATATGGTCATCCCCAAGGTCGAAAGAAACGATTCAGAAGCCCCGCAGATTTCTTTCCTCATCTTCTTTGGCTTGCAACTGACAAAGAGGGCGACCCAATAAATTGCTCCTGCAAGATCTGTTCTCCAGAAGGAGACGGGGAGACCGCGGAGGATGCTGTTAAAGGACCCGTGAAAGCCGAATCAGACGAGAAGCCACCGCCTGTCAAGAAAGATCAAAAGCCGCCATCGAACTCCTCCGCCACTCCTAAAAGTATCCCATCTTCATCATCAGCTCCTCCTGCTCCAGCAGTCCCAGCAGCGACTTCCAAGCCAGCACAGACAACTCGGCCAGCGAATGGACGATCACAAGAGGCACAGTCAGATAGCGATCCCAATGGCAAGTACTTATATAGACCAGGGGAGCTCGTATGGTTTAACACTGAGCCGAATTGGCGGCTCGGTATCATTGGAAGACGAGGCTTAGTGAACGACCAACCACGGTATCTTATCCAACCACTCTCGAATCCACAGCAACATCAACCACAGCAGATCAAGGACCAAGAGACTTCACTTCGACCTTGGCTAGCATGGAGCGTTCCCCAAACAACAAATCCTAGCCTCAACGATCTAACATTCGAACAAATTCCTTGGGAACGTGTAACGAGGGGAGACTTCGATGGCGGTCGCAAGACGGACTATGTTGTTGATGGTAGCATTCTCGCAGCTAAAATGGTTGATGCCAGCTACTCGCTTTTCGACCGGAATGAGCATGCACTAGCAGGTCCTGGCGAAGTACACTATAATGGAATGTTCCTCGGTGCTGAGAAGATATGGGTCGGAGAGCCCGTTCGCTTGCGAGTTGCACCAAAGCCTGTTCCCGATATTGTTGTCCTTGTCATCCATAAACTCATCGAACGTACTGTTCAAGGCAGATCTTCCGTTACCTTTGTGGGAGACGTTTATAAATTTGTCGAGATGCCAACACCTTATACCAATCGATCTCAATGGCCGACTCCAGACCTCCCTCCCCGAATGGTTGCTGATCTTCGTTTCAGAAACATAGTTGCAGATAACGCTCATGCAAATACATGGTATGAATGGAGACTCCTTGAGCCAGCTGCGCGCAAGGGGCTTGCAGATGTCCGTGGTCGATGGTACGAAACAAGAACGCTGCTGCCAATTCTGCGTGGAGCTTTGAAATACCAAGAAGATCAGATCATAGGAAAGCTTGGCGATGCAGGAGAATGGATGAACGGAAGACGAGACAACAACAAAGTGCCAGAGCAGAGACGAAAGAACAGACGAGACACACTTGGATTATCCGTACCGGCCGAATTCAAGATCAGTCGGGGACTTGACGGCCCTGCTGCTGATAATGTGTTCCCTGATGAGCAACAACAGCCAAGGGCTCCAACCCAGTTTGACAGCGCAAACGACATCGAACAATTCATGGATTTGGATGGCGGGGGACAGGAGTTCTATGCATGAGCACGGTACCAAAGGAAACTTGTACGCGGTGGTGTTCCTGGGATGTTTCAGGCGTTTGGGTCTAGAGCACTAGGCGATCGTGTACAGTAGATACCCATTTCTTTGCTAAAACCCTTACTAGTTAGTAATGAGCATACTTGTGTTAATTCACCAGTGGAATAACTTGACTCCGCACGCTCTTTGTCTGGGCTTTTACTCGTTCCTTCTCTACATGCCTGTTAGCTCAAGAACAAGGGCAGTGTGTCATGTGAGTGTCCAGTGACGCTGACTATTTCAATTCAGCTTTTCTTTGCACTGCCTTCTTTTCTCTTCGACATCTACCCCAAAAACAACTACATTCGTTATACGATCAGCGGAAATCTTCACATCCAAAATTACCCATCTCGAAGAGAGATTCTCCGAGCTTACAGCGTTTAGCATTTGACCCATCAGGTCCAGTGACTTGAAATTGGACGGCTTGTCGATCATTGTTGTCATCTGTAAAATCGTTGCCAAGTTCCAATGAGTCCAGTGGCCCAGGACGGATGGTAATTGAGCAACCCTATCTAGCACTGCAATGCTCCTCACAGCGTCACTGTACTGCATAACCTAACCTCAGTTTTGGACATATGATTGTGATCTTCAGCCCGATCTAGTTTCAAGTAAAAGCATAGCACTTCCAATTTCCAATCATTCTTCTACTTGTTACTTGCAGTCACAAAGGGGTCATCTTCTTTTATGTTCCATGATAGAGGGCAGAGACAGAGTTAAGCGGAATTGAATAGTGAATTCTCTAGAAGCAGTTGAGCTATCTTCTACCAAGCTTGCAGTACGAGTTGCCGTTTGAGTCACTTACGAGAAATCGATGCTCTATTCTCTTCCTAGGGATATAAAAGAGCATAGCTCCAAAACAGAAAACCTTCCATTTTCAGCAGCACTGGGCAACGGAATCGCCGATCCACTCCACCATACGGCTTGTCATCCGGACTAGGAGTCTTCCTCTATTTGCTACTAGGATTGTATCCCGGAAGCGGGATTGATCGGCCCGCTTGGTCATGTTTCTTCATCCTAGCGAAAGGTGAATTGGTATTTCCAAGCGCTAATTTGACAGCGGGAGCAGAAATGATGATGACCGAAGCAGATTTTCAAGCGAGAACATTTATAGAGCTTAGCAAGACAGAAATTTAATTTTAAGTACTAGCTCAACTTGAAGAGACTGCATTGCGTTCTCTGAAAGATCTCAGTCTTCCATCTCCAGTTATCATGATGACATTTTGCATTGCATTGGAGGATGGATCACTAAAGGTGGCGAGAATGATTGTATAGTATTTCTCGAGCTATCGTGAGGGAGGGGTCAAAATTCGCATAACATATAAGTTGAAAGAATATACACCTCGTATATTCAATCAACTTGGATCAACGGCTTATTGGTATGAAGAACAAGTACTGCATGTATACCTTATGTCTTCCTCCCTGCCAAGACTTCATCTCATTGCAACTGATGGGTGTGTCTAATCTTCAATTGACTCGAGGTGCATTTTCAGGGGTTGGGCGCTGCAATTATTGCGTTCTGCGTTGTTGAGACACTCTCTAAATTAGAACAACCTACTTAATTAGACTTTTTCTCTATTATAACGTTCTCCTTTTCTCCCATTCTTATACACGTGGAAATAATCAAAGCATAGTCAATGTTAGCTCGACTTAAAATCCTAATCTAATAGCCACCGTCTCTTACATGACGAGACGCTCTTCCTTGCTAAGACGCTCTCCTCTACTAAAACGGCCTCCTTCTCTGAGACGTTCTTCTTTGTTGAGACATTCTCTTTCTCTAAGGCGGCGGCGGACAGATTAAATAACAACAGGCACTATTGTGACAGCGAAAGAAGTCAACTTACTATTTTACCAATGCCGAGGGTTGCAAATGCAAGTAACCCAAGGCACAGCCCACTTAAAATAGTGAGGACGAGGCTGTTTGGAATAGGACATTCACTACTGCAGATTCCTGGATACATAAAAAGAATGCCAAATGTGCTTACCTGCTTTCAAATGCTAAATATCCTTAAATATAGCTGTATTTTGCTAACCCAAGTGAATTTACAAAAGTCATGCATTCCTTTTGAGACGCTGAGCGTGAATTTAAGTAGTATACTATTGCTACGACTTATAAAACTGGCAGTTTCTGAACTTTCACCTATCAAAGCTAATATTGCAGCTTGTTTGTCAGTCTTATAATTCGAGTAACTCCTACAATTTGAGCGACTAGCACTGCCTAGTATGAGTATTGCCCTCAACATGAGTCATTAACTTGATAAGGCCGTAACGATAAAAGGCTTGTGAACTACGAAATATTAACGTAAGAGCGCACAAGCTACGCATTGCGAACCACGAAAGCAGAAGCTTCCAAATTACTAACAGACATTGAGGATTTGATACCCGGGAGATTTTCATTTGCAGACTATGGAAGATAGTTATAAATGTGCTTTTGAGTCTTTATATATTTTGACCAGAGGTTGCATTGCTTCAAAATGATAGCAATTTTTAAGACGACAGCTGTAGAGAAAGGGGGGAAGACGTGAAGGGAAATAAGAAATAAACTAGGAAGATAGCTTACTTTGTAATATACTAGAATAAACAAGTTGCAGGTTAGCCTCTATTTGACATTACTATAACGGGCTGTAGATATGAAGCTAGGCTTTTTAGCATCTTTACGAAATCTGAAGTTGTCTTCTACGAGAAGTAAACGCTTTATACTAGTAAGGTGGTGGCAATATCTTCTTTCTCTATCTATAGCAAATTGCATTAAATATTGAATTTTAGAAGTAGATCACGTGAAAGTAAATAATACCAAAAAATATATATATAGATTTCTTTGAAACTAGAATATAGGAAGTACCTCTGTTGAATAGACATTTATTTATACTTGTGAACAGTTCTATTTTCTATAAATTTCAGACATTTAAATAGAAAAAAGGACTCATAAACTAGATTTGCTTTTGCAGACTTGCTGCCCTTGCATTTGATTGAAAATGGGCATCGTACATTTGAAACATTTAAACAAAGATATGCAAGTTAAAAAAGGCTCGAAATCATAGAAATTCTCCCAGTCGAAAAGTTTGACCTTGATTAGATCAATCAGATTTTATTCCCGGAATCGGAAAATGGCAAGGAAATTTCTCCATCTCGGCATGCCAAAAATGGACCAATATACCCCGCATGTGCCGAGGTTTCATCTTCGCGTGAGATCAGCCCATAGGGACCCATTCACTTGTAGATCATATAGAATGAGAATGGCCCTTAAAAATATCTCCAATGCGTTTCTTATTATTTGTGTGACATTTATGAATAATATTTGTTGGAGCCAAAAAGGCTGACTCGACCCCGCTATGGGCCCCACTAAAGCGATCCCCATTATAGTCGGTGTTGGAGACGTGAAGAACCGATCACGAAAAGTCGAAGATGCAATCGAACCCATGCAATTAATGCTTCAAGCGACCCTGAAAGCAATCGAGGATACGAAGCTATCGAAATCAGCTGCGAAAGAACTTCAGTCGAAAATTGATCATGTAGGAGTTGTCAACACCTGGACTTGGAATTACTTCGATCTCCCCGGATTGATCTCTGAAAATCTGGACATTAAACCAAAGTACAAAGTTCTCAGCAATCATGGAGGTGATTCGCCTGCCAAATTATTCGATGAAGCTGCTCGTAAGATTTCTTTCCAAGAGAGTAAAGTGGCAATCGTAACAGGCGGAGAAGCTTTGGCATCGTGTAAGTAAACAAATTTTTCGAGTGAAATAATGCTAAATTGGGAGATTAGTGGGTGCTTGTGCTGCTGCGGGGAAGTTGCCTCCTCCAAGGTGGACTACCCCAGATAAGAGTGGGACATCCGTATCGGTTTCAGATTTGTCCAAGAGGAACCAAGGTGAGTGTCTATAATTGTTAAGTACGACGTTAACATGGAAGGCCTCGGTACACTCCACTCTATCGGCTTACCAATTCATGTCTATCCATTGTATGAGAATGGACTTCGGGCGCACCGAGGACAATCGGTGGAGCAGAACAATAAGGAGTCTGCTGAATTGTATGCGGACTTTGCGAAAGTGGCCGAACAGAATGAGTTGGCTTGGAATTATGGCCAGCCTGCAGTCACTGAGGAGGCCATTGGTACAGTATCGAAAAAGAATCGAATGATCTGCTTTCCATGTCAGAACTTACCAATGATCTGAGGGTTGAACTGATATCTATTAGATCCTTTACTGATGAATGCATTCAATAATGTTAATCTTGCAGCGACATGCCTGTTGACTTCAACCGAGTATGCCAAAGAATTGGGCATTCCTGAAGATCGTTGGATATATCCTTTAGGAGGTGCGGGTACAAGTGACGCTAGAAATTGTGTGTCTCCACCAATCTCCAATTCCATTAGCTGATTTCCTGTAGTTTGGGAAAGGCCAAACTTCTCCTCGAGTCCGGCGATATCAAAATCATTGGATGAAGCGTTGAGAGTGTCAGGGCTGGGAAAAGAACAGATAGATATCTTTGACTTCTACTCGTACGCTCACTTGAGTTTTGCAGACTACTGCTAACAATACTAGCTGCTTCCCAATCGTACCAAAACTTGCCTGCCATCACCTCGGATTGCCAATGACAAAACAAAACAAACCTATCACACTTCTAGGAGGTTTGACGTCGTTCGGCGGAGCGGGGAATAACTATTCCATGCACGTGAGTTACACATACTTCTCGACTGTGCACTGCTGATACAAGTCAGGCTTTGACAGCGATGGTACGAGAATTAAGGAAAGGGAAAATGCAGCGAGGACTCGTGCTTGCGAATGGTGGTGTAGTGACGTATCAATACGTCGTCTGCCTGTCATCGAAGCCTCCAAGCTCACCGTATCCCGGTCGCAATCCTCTGCCGGATCTCCTGACAGATGACTCGGTTCCTCCAATCGACGATCAAGTGGAGGGAGAGGCAATAATTGAGGTAGGTTGAGAACCTTTTGAGAGTGTGCTGTGCTGATTCTTTAGACATATACTGTCGAATTTGATCGTGGTGGTGCTCCTGTGCGAGGATATGTCGTCGGCAGGCTGAAGAGAAGCAAACATCGCTTCATCGCGAATCATGGAGACGAAAATACTCTAAAACAGCTTTCGAGTACGAATAAAGAACAAATTGGGAGAATTGGATGGGTAACCACAAAAGACGATGGCAACAGTTTGTTTATATTTAGTAAGACTATGAAACTGTGAAAGACTCATACTTGTTGGATGTTACATCAATCTACGCCTTATATATTTCGCAATAGCGAAAAAGTATATCTATTCAAAATAAAATTGCTAGGCATTCTCCAATAATGAAGTAGCAATTTCGGATATGGATTTGAGATATGGACCTTTGTCAATTTTGATCTCAAACAGCCACCTGAATTATTTTGCTCTAATTCGTACCTCGGATGGAGCTCGATAGTGGGTTCATTTTATCCCTTTAATTGGTTAGTGGCCGTTACAAGGGCTGGCTAGGGCGTGGCCAATGCCACACCAGACTCATTCGTATATTATTAAATAAGCAAAACTTTGCCAACTCAAGCTCCTTTAGCTCAGTGGTAGAGCGGAAGATTGCAGCAAGCATCCTATCTTCAGGGTAAGTTTCCTCTCAAATAATAATATGAATACCTATTAACATAAAGAAGTCGATCGTTCGAACGTGAGAATCCCGTCTCAATCTGGCACATTTAATTGAAAACTAACACCGAATAGCGGTCAGGGAGCTTAGCCGTTTTTCCTTTTTCTTTTCTTTTCTTTCGGGGTCGCGTTGGTGGGAAGCTGGGTTTTTGGTGGCTCAAATAACTACCGATTTTGATACGCACACAATTAAGCGCCTTCTCCGTTCCTCAAAATATGTTGCCCGGGCCCTATCTAAAAGGAAAAGAAAACTTTTGGGTTGCGCAAAAAGGAAAAGTTGTGCAGGTGCTCGTTTGACAAGTTGTTTTGACGCTACTGTTTCCATACGAGGATATCGTGAAAGTCTCAAATATTAAAGTCTTCCGCGAGAAAATCATCTTTCCGAACAGTTTCCTCAACTTAAGTTCCTAAAGATATCATCCTTCGAAACGATTTCCTAATAGGGAAACACATACTTCCAGCGATGGGCGTGCTCCATTTTGGAGGAAGGTCACGTGTCGTAGATTGCCCCATCGTAACTGATCTTAACATATCCAACTAGTCCTTATGAAATCCATATTATATCGCTACTACCCCAATATCCCAAAACAGGGAAAGGAAAGGAGTTGATGATCTTTTATACTCGTAGTCCTCATCTAGTGTTCCCCTTCACCCAGCGGTAATCTCCTAGCAGATGATATTTAGCAAGGAAGCATTAGGTAAGAGACTTAGAAAGCGTATTATACGCCATAGCAGCTGGGGCAGAGACAGCGATCCTAGGTATGATAATAGGAGAGGCGAAAGATACACCATTCAAGAAGGTATAAGCAATATACGATCCTAAAGAATACTTCAAGACAAGACAGCAAAGTGCTGAATTACACTTTACTACCCTAGCAGTTCCTATATACCGTAGTCTATGTTTAAGATGGCTCCGAGATCAAATAAGAACGACCTACCGTGGCTGAAAATATTCAAATCGCACGACTGATTCAGGCAATGTCTATTTAATATTCGTAATCGTGTGAAGCTTTACCCTCGTCTAACACTCTCATATAATCTGAACCACTAATGCGTCGCTTCGTTCTTACTTTTTGTGTATGGCGGGCGCTGATCCAGCCTGTATTTAGGTTAGTATCTGATGCCTCGACCGACTCTGTAACGTAAACGTACCTGCTGATTTGGGAAGATTAAAGAGTCCGCGATCACAACATTCTCCCTTCTCCCGGCACAGTAAACGACATGCTCAGCAATATCGTCAGGTGTCAAGGGCTCAAACCCAGCATAGACAGCATCGGCCTTCGCCTTGTCACCACCAAATCTAACAAGAGAGAATTCCTGGTACTGTCAGTAACTACCCTGCTTCGTGTTCCTTAGTACTCACAGTCTCCACCGCACCAGGGTCAATCTCGATAACCCTAACTCTTGACGCAATCAAGTCTCTCCGTAATGAATCTGTAAAAGCTCTGACTGCAGCCTTCGTCGCACAATAAATACTACCTCCAGCATATGGTTCCCGGCCAGCAATACTTCCAATATTGATAATATCTCCCTTTCCACCATCAGGCTTCTTCATCATTCCCGGCAGAACAGCTTGTGTAATATTAATCAATCCCGTAACATTCGTCGACATCATAATGTTGATATCTTCCTCGAGAATCTCGGGAGCTTTGGCATTTCCTTTAACCATTCCACTGCCCCAAAATTAGCACCATTGTCACAATCAAGGACTACACTCACGCATTATTCACCAAAACATCAATATCCCTCCACTCCTCCGGCAGGCCTTTCACAAAATCTCTCACTTCTGCTGCATTAGTAACATCCAGCTTCACTGGCAGAACCTTGACGCCGTCCCCCGCCTCTTTGCTTATACTCTCCGCAACCTCCTTCAGCGTCTCGATTCGCCTCGCAGTCAATATAATCTTAAGACTCTTCGGCGAAGTCCTCGCAAATTCCAACGCTGTGCTTCGACCAATTCCCGACGAGGCGCCAGTGATGAGGATTATCTTGCCTTCCAGGCGTTTGGAAGCTGCAGAAGTCATCGTTCGAATCGTCTGGCGGGAGAAATTGAGGCTCGAGAGAGGACAGCGGAGGCCTGAAAGGGTGCAGAAGAATTGTACACCTGTTCGGAGGATTGGCATACGTGAAAATTTCGTGAATGGAGAGTGGGATTGTTGGTAAGAGGCTGTGGAGATGGGGGGTGGTGATAAAGCTTCACTGGAGCTGATGACCCCACACTGAGCCGATAAGCGGAGTCGCGTCATAGCTCAGGAAGGATTACCGAGCCCCTTTTCAGTAGAATAAGGGATGAATTTCTGCACGTTCAATATCACACCATTTTATCTTTTTGAGAACGTTACAGTAAGCCGGCGGCCCTGCGTTCGACTTTCGCATACAATTCCGACCACATTGACCCAGCTAGCATGCCTCGGGCTTCTCCAGCTCAGCATGTTACGTCGTCCTAGAGCCGGACCAACTTGTCGCCCGAACCCAATGCCAGCTTAATACTTCATTTGAGTTAGTGAGCACGGGTTGGGAATGTGCCTGGGTTGTGCAGGAACGGCTGCTAGCAAGACGCGTTCTCCATTTCAGCCAGAATCAACTCTTCTGGGAGTGTCGCGAAACTTCTGGTTGCGAGATATACCCAAAGTAATTACCTAAAGAAGATACCTCTGTACTTCGTAGAGAAAACCGCTTTGAAGAACTTGGCTCCCAGCACCAATGCTCTCTACCATGTTTTGAGAGGCCCCGGAGACGACTGGCGGCAGTCTAGGGAATTTATCTGGGTTCGAATCGTAAAGAGTTATTCAGTACCGCAGTTAACGAACCCAGGGGGCAAGGAAGCTGCTTTGACTGGCATTATAAATGCTCTCGAGAGGGCTTTCGAGGATTCTTGTGTTGCAAGGTTGTGGGTAGGCAGTCTCCTAACCCAACGGCTACGGGAAGCCGATAGCTCGGCCAGGCGTGTTCAGAAATATCGGGCTCCCTCATGGTCGTGTAAGAATGCTTTGGTTTCCTATGTCGGGGCACTTTCTATTCCACGATAATAATCTCCGAGGGAACCCAACACATCTTGGACGCATGAAAAAGGCGGCTTTACTTAACATTGATTTTTTAACGAATCTCAAAAGACATTTGGACAGACACTGATTGACATCCCGTTCTTCCTAGGGCTATCAATGGATAGCGAGGTGCGTTCCTGTATAGCAGGAAGGAAAAGCACACCAGAAACCTACCTTAAGATCCTCGCTGTGAGCCTCGAGGATTTCAGTATAACTCAATCTAGGTTTAGTGCAGTGAGTCCGATAACTGCAGGTTTCATCAAGTTGAGAGGTCTCTTACGCCTTGTAACATGGAATTACGGGGACATGTTATTCTACTGTGTCTCATTGAATGTGGATGGTCTAGCGAACAAGAACTTCTAAGGAAATATAGACTATATGAACACCCTCTCATTGTCGGCTAAATCGAACTAGTGTCTCCAGATCAAAGCTTCTCGCGACGCAGGACGGTTCTACGGCTCTGGGCTAATTTTGCAGTACAAATCTCCAGGAGTTTATCAAAGTATTGGGGCATTTTACTGCTTCGATGATGGTACCTTCGGAATGTTGTCCAGCAGACGGCGAAAGATAACGGGAAGGAAGGCTTCATTTACCCACTACTTTACAGTTCTGTCTCTGCATAACTCAACAGAAGGCCAAGAAATAAAAATCGCTCAGGTAGCATCAAGAACGGAAATCGAGGATAGAGCAGCTTATCTGGAGGAGCAAATCATTACGATTATTTGAAAGTATAGAAGCCAAGTTGAGAATCTCTACCTCTTATCCACTAGTTCACGAAGATGCACTGTAGTGCCTCAGGTACATATAAGAGGAAGCCGGAATCGAACCCCACTGTAAATGTGCTGTAATTGTGCACTGTTACCGAACTTCAACGTTGTTGAACTCAAGTACTTCACTCTTTATTCATGTCAACCTCCGCCGCTGCATCCGGAATTTCAACATTCCTGAAGTTATTTTTCAAGACCCTACTCATTTAAGCATTCCATCGTCTCGACTTCTCAAGAAGAGCACCGAGAGCACTCGGTAATATGAATTAAGATCTTGCATAATGCATCCCGCTTTAGTTAAGGGATTCAAAGTAGTTTCAGATGTTTCATGATGCTAGATTCGGCAGAGTATTGACCTCGTCATGGCTTGTATTGCCTGTTTTCAAGGATCCGAGTCCACATTCCCCGAAAGTGCTTCATGAAAGACATATCGCCGGATCCGGCATGCCTTTCACAATGAGGGCTTCTCGACTGCAACCATTGAAGCAAAACAAAGCAACCATAATCTCAATCATAAAAGACTTTATGGGCCGCAGTTTTGCGCTCATTTTGACTAATTTGCGCTCCTATTACAATCCAGCAAATTTCCCTCCGACTCCAAAACAAACAGAATTTGCTAAAAAGTTGTCGATTGCTGTCGAAGCTGTTTGGCACTAGCTAAAAATGGCTCCTAAACGTTCAACGAGGTACACTAAGCCTTATGACGAGGATGAGGATGAGGATGTCGATATGGACAGAGACGATGACCCGGATTATGGAGAACCACCTGCAAATGAGGCCGCTCAAAACTTCGGTCCACCTATTGTTCCGGCTGTCCCTGCACCGCTTCCAGTCCCAGGAAAATACTTTCAGCAGCCTGTTTTCTTCAATAAACCTGGGGTCAAAATTAGCCCCACTGACAATGATCCTTATTACGATGATGGCCCAAAAAGAGCAAATGAGAATAAAAACACGGCGGAACAAAGAATTGATCGGGCCTCCTTGGCTATGGGCATTGAACGGAAGCCACACTATCAGCCAATCATAAGACAGCCCAACGAGACGGATCAAGACTACCACAATAGATATAGTACCAGGTATAAGGCCCAAGTAAGGGCAGAGAACGCGCACAAAGCGAAGCTGGATTCAAACGATCCAGAGTATGATGCAAACTATGCTAGAAATTTTCAAGCAGGTCGACAGGCAAGAGCACAACGAAATGCTCCAAGACGTGCGGCCGGTCTCGCCAATCGAAGAGCCTATGATCAAGCCAACGGGCGCCCACGAGTTGCTACACCAAATCCTCCGGAAGATAGTGGCGACGAGCTATATGCAAAACGGATGTACACGACTGTAACTGCAGCTCCCAGACCTGGATTTCGTCAATATCCACCGCCCGGGTTTCCACGGCTAGATCCTGTACCTAGACCAGGGCAATTTCCTACAGGGATCCAAACTAATCCACCTAGTGATAAGTGCGCACCATGTGAAGCGGCTAAGAGGAGCGAGTGCGACCTGGGAAGAAGAGGCTGGTATCCTTGTTCGCAATGTGTTGACAACCAAATTGTAGAGCAATGTGTAAATAGTAAAGGCAGATTAAGGCCTCAAAGACACGACGACGATGAAGGCGGCGCCAGTAACAATAATTACAATAACAACGACAATAGCGAGGAGGAGGAGGAGGAGGAGGAGGACGATGATGATGACGATGACCACTCTGGTGCACCGCCTGCTCGTCGCAGAGCTGCTGCACCTCGAGCTCGCAGGACTGCAGGACGCAGGGCTAGAGGCTCCAGCAGTCTACTTACTGGACCCCCAGTTCCTAATATTATACCGCCCGGAACTCCACACCTAGGCTACACACCTGCACCAGGGCAATTTCCAGAGGAGATCCGAACTAATCCACCCAGCGACAGATGCTCAAGGTGCACATATCTTAAGAAAGGGAGAGTATGCGATCTAAGACAAAGAGGCTGGTATCCTTGCACACCTTGTGAGAGAGCAGGTCTAGGCGAGAAGTGCGTGAATGGCAAAGGATGGAAACACAAGCCTAGAGAAGGTGCGAATGATCAGAATGCGAGGACTGCGGCCTTGAACGCTGCATCAGATAGCCACGCAGCTGTGGCCGCAAATCCGGCCCCAACCCCCGCTCGTCGACCAACGAGACAGGCACAGCCAAGACTACCACCTTCCGGACCCATACCTTCTGGATCTATGAGGCCCGCAACTGCGGCTCGAGGAAGAGATCAACCGAGGCGGAGCGGGCAGCGAGCTAGAGGGAGATCTGCAAGTCCCGAGGACAACTCATGTAGTGAATGCAGACGAATGCAGAGATTTTGTTCGGGGACTAGACCTTGTGTAAGTCATCTTTCTGGAGCAAAATTCCTCTTCGCCCATTGTTCCATGGGGCTTAAGACCTAGATTTACTCTTGACTCCTGCAGGCTTTGATACTCCTTTTTATCAGCTTGGTAAATAGAAGAGACACGCTGACCTTGAGATTCTAATTTTAGAATCAATGTTTGATTTTTGGTACACCCGAGAGGTGTGATGCTGCCAGAACAAATAACACTTATAGAACGCCAAGAAACGACGTGCCTGCAGACGTGGATGAAGATGAAGACATGGGTGGCGCCATGCCTGATCAGGAACAATACGGACTGGCAGATCCTAGCAGATATTTCCTTGGTAACTTTGTACCTGGTCAACAGCGCGGAATCAATTTCCAGCAGGAACTGGAGCGAATGGGCCATACGATGAATTCGTATCTCGGACCGCCGATGAATTTTTCTAACACCGTGCCAATGATTCCGGCCTCAATGAACAATATACCTGCTGGCCCGAATGCAGGAGAGCTAATAAACCCAAGACCTCTGATCCGGAGTCCAAGACAGGAGACGTTCTACCCACGAAATTTAAGGCCTGTGCCGACGAACCAGCCGAATCGCTACACTGTTTGGGGTAACCCACCTCCACCGTACCAGGGCCAAGCCCACCTAACTGAAGCCGAAGCGCATACAGATTATGGAGGGCTCCATCCACAGAGGGATCAGTCTTCGCCAAGGACGAATAATGAAGAGAGCTTTTTCAATGACGCATACGCAGCGGGGCGCTACGACCAACAAAACACCTCGAACTCGCCTCCAATACCAGCTAGTCAACCACCAGGATCCACTCAGCCTCCTCAAGGAGGTCACAACGCGATTGTTCGACGAGTATTTATGCCGGACCTGCAGCTCCCAAGAATGGCAATCTTTTCCTGGGACGGTTCAAATCTGACTGCCGGACCAGTCAACGACCCGTTCGAACGCCAACTCACTTATCGATACGACTGGGATATAGAAACCGATGCAGTTTTTCTTCCTGAAAAGCTCTGTGGCGAGTTCAAAGACTTTCTTGCAGGCACCTTCCCGCAGACAGGGAATTCTTTCGGTCCATTGTGTAAGAAGCCGTTCGCAAAACCGTGTGACTATAGCATAAGTCACGGCACATCAGCAGAGAATGGAGAGCTTTGTACATGCGTTGATTGTCACTCTCAACAAGAAATCTTCTATGGGAACGAGTACAGAGATCTGGAAAGAGCGTTGCGATACTATGTTTGTATCGAGTGTGCAAACGAACTGAAGACTCAGAACCTTGCGACTAGGCAGAGATGTGAATGTTTTGCGACGTTCAAGGCGAGTTGGTCATGTAATCTCCATGTCCAGATGGTGCTGTTCAACTTTCGGGAGGGTATTCTGGCGGCGGACGAATTTTTGATTGGGGTTTTCGCAGGGGCCCCTCTTTGTGTGGCTTGTGCGCGCAGACCGGCGGATCCTCGAGGGGGTGTTTGGGGGTGTAAGGTTTGCAGAGCATGGGCTAGCCATTAGAGTAGAGTAATATTGTGTAGAGTAGAGATACTGTTTCCTTAGTTAGCACTTGCTTTTAGAATAGATTCTATTTTCTGGAAAGACTTTTCAGTCGTAGGTACTCTTGATTGTAGCACTTGAAGACCGCTCGAAAGAATGACACATAACTAGATACTCTTGATATTATAAGTATGAAGCGACATCCAAGCACATATATTTCGGATGCAAGAACTATAATTCTTGCTCGGGGGCATAGCAGGAGAAATTACGCCGAGCCCATAAAACAGAAGAACACATGAAGTTGAAACAGATAGTATTAGTAGCATATTTTCATAGTAGTCAGGCCAAGGTTTCTGATATGCACGTTGTCTGAGGAAGTAAGATTAGCTTCCGTGGCGACCATCTATAAGAGTATTTAGGGAAAGCTGTAAGGTCCGCAACTTTGGTTTTTGTTTTCCTTTTCTGTGAAACAAGAATAGAACTGATGATGGATATGCCGCCCATTGGGACCGGACAAGCTTGTTGCTGTTATTGCCCAATCTAATCTGATCTACTAGACCAGATTGACCGCAATGATCTCTTAAGAGCAGAACTCGTAATGGATACTAACAACTATTGTCGTCGAAATAGGCGTACGCAATCAATAGTACTTTAACAACAATAATTGCATGACCACTAAATACATTGCAATATGGAGATAGCTTCCGCAACCCGAGGAACTTCTCCCCTCTCCCCTCCGTTATACATTCAAGCAAACAATAAGCAAAAAATCAAACAACCAACTAACTAACAAGTAAATAATCACTACAATCAATCACGCTGGCAGTACTGTACTAATACTAGTATCATACCAGAAACACCACTCTTCGAGCCCACACCACCACATTCCCACACCGCCACATTCGCTCCCCAACCACTCAGTCCTACACGCACACAAAGTCTTTAACTGTCAACTGTCAAGTATCAACTTAACAGCCGTACCTCATCCTTAACCCCAAACCTAAACCCTCCCTCAACCTTAGAAAAGCAAACGCACCCCTTAATGCGGTTGGTCAAAATAAGCAATAACTTCCATCCAAGCACAACAGATATCCAACAAGGAAATGGAATGGATGACGCAATCAATTAAAGCACGTGACTTACGATGTGAAATTAAATGATCTGCATACATGGAGTGGCATATCTGAGAGGTACGTGAGCTCGGGGATTGGGGAGGACCAGATAGATAATTGTGGAGAATTTCTCGGACGCTGACCTCGAAGGTTGGAATTTAAAAATTGACAATCGAAATTTAAAAATGGAAATGGAAATGTGAAGATCAGAAAGTTCTGAGTACGAGCATGAAGATTCGCAGCACTTGCCTAGGATTTTAGGAAGGAAGGTTTACACGTGATTCTGGCTGCGCATATCGCAGGTAACTTCCGAAATTCGTAAGCATTTTGTGGCTCTAATCAGGAGCTCGGTAGGAAGGGGGGACAAGTGAGGAAAACAACAGACTCCATTCCAGATCTAAGGTAGTTACTTTACGTACTCTTTCATTCCATTTTGACTGTTCCTCCACCATCCATCAGTCAATCATCCACATCCATCCATTGTCACTCCTCCCATATGCCTTCCCCTGTACTCTCCGTACTCTCTGATATCCACCCCTCATTGACATTCTCTCATCTCAATCTCATACTAAAAACAAAGTACTTTAATATAAAGGCCATGAAGAACCAGCAAAATATAGCTAGCCATCATACCACAGAAAAGGAGGAGAAAAAAATTGTACTCGAACACAATTGGAAATTTGTGACTGTGACTCTCGCTCCCATAGCTAGAGAAAAGATACGACAGGTATGCGAGCGATGCAAGAACCCCAACCGGAACAAAGGAACCAGATTCGCCAATTGGACTGAGAAAATAAGAAGACACAAGAATTTTTGGTCGGGATATTCAACTCGCACGCTCCTGGAAATCTTTTTGTCGAGAGACGGTAATCTGATCTGGTATTCCCAGCTGTAAAGCTCAAGTCGAAAAAAACACGTGCGTATGCGACCTCTCTTCCGGCGTGTATTTGCAGAGAAGGGGTGCAATTAAGTCGTTCGTCCGTCGTTCCGTTTATCCACTCCGCCATTTTTCTCCATCCATACATCTATCCATTCCAAACACATCTCGTTGTGTTGCAAGATTCGGTATATCCCCAACTTTGGCCCACCACCCCAGGCTCGAAATCCGTCCAGAAAAGGGCAGTTACATGATTATGCATCCGCCGCAACACCCTCTGTCCTTCTCGCCTTCACTGACTTCCATTTTGGCTCCTGGTCCGCCGCTTCCTGATCCACTGCCACCACCTGCAGTGTAGCCTGCCATCTCCTTGTTGTAGCGTCTGATCTCGCGAACGATATCATAGAAAGCGTTATCGACATTGATTCGGGATTTTGCTGAGGTCTCGATGAATTTGCAGCCGAAAGAACGAGCTAATGCTTCACCCTCTATATAGTATACCTATATCAGCAGCTGCCCATATAAAATGCGACACAAGGATAGATACAACGTACCTTGTTTTGAAACTTGTCTCTCGCCTTCTAGATCACATTTGTTGCCGACTACAATGATTGGAAAATAATCCTTATCCTTGACTCTTAGAATTTGTTGTTGAAACACCAAGATTTCGTCAAAGCTTTGTCTGCTCGTGATGCTGTACACTAACAGGAAACCTTCACCCGTTCTCATGTATTGCTCTCGCATTGCTGAGTATTCTTCTTGACCAGCAGTATCGAGCACATCTAGAAGCGCAACCTCTTCGTCGATCACGCATTGCTTGCGGTACGAATCTGGTGGGTTGATTAGCAAATATTTTTTGAGATTGCACGGTCACCGAGTGGAAAGAAGACTGAGCGAGAGGAGGAGCACAAACCTTCGATTGTAGGATCGTATTCATCGACGAAATGGCTTTGTATCAATTGGATTGTCAAGCAGGACTTCCCGACTCCACCACCACCTACAACGACGAGCTTGTACTCTCTCAGGAACTGCCCACCAATGATCGATTAGCAATTGATCCCGCACAGCACATGAAGTAATGTTTGACTGTGGCGTACCTTGGAGGCCATCTTTGAATCGGTATGTGATGGATTATCTGGTGCTCATGGATCGAAGGAAAGGTCGTGGTCGGCCGTCGGCTGAAACTGCGAGGTTGAAAGGGCTGGCCGTTAATCGTCTCGCGATGGGATGCGAAGGATGGGGATCTCCGCAATGCACTGTGGTGCAGTGAGCAGTTGTGATTCGATTCGCAGGAACAGGACAGGGTCGTGGTCGTTTCTGCAGTGCTGCAGGTGCAAGAAAAAAGGGTCGGTTGCGAGAGTTCGGATTGGATTTTGGATTAGATTGGGGAATGGAAGGTATCGGCAGAATTCTACAAGTGCAGTATCAATCGGGACGATAACACAACGCGAGGGCGGAGCTCAATGGAGAGACGGGAGCTTTTCGCTTTGGATTCACTGTGAGACGAGATCGTGGAGGATGTTTCTTGGAGAGGATTGAGTTGTAAGGACGCAGCACACAGAACACACAGACTGGGGACGTGCGCGTGTAGTAGTATGGGATGGGAGCTCGGAGCTGGTGGAGGTCAACGTTGGTGTTAATGTTAACCGCGCTCTACCAGGACCAAATTCTAAAGACGGCCAGGAGAAAGGGGAGGTGAGCACCGTACCGTCGCATCCAGCAGTCGTACTGTGCGTCCCGGCCAGCCCTGTCAACCGCAGTGGTAAAATATGGCTTCAGAGGCTTTTGAGGGTCTCTCGTAGTTTATCAGCCATTGCCCGCCCACGAGTGCGAAAAGGCCCAAAAGGTGTGCAGACGCTTCGATCACGACCAATGGATGCCCCCCAACGGGCCGGCCTGTGATTCAAATAGTGCAAGGGAGACGCATTCTTTGCATGTTCTACGCTGTTCTGGTGCTCTTGCGCCAGCAACCTCCGTGGCCTCCCCCATTCACAGCGCTCCATCTACCGCACGATTACACGGAGGCTTGAAGGCCTGCGAATGGGCGTGAGCGGCGGCAAGACTTTCAGAAATTGTTTTGAGCTGCCCAGACATGCGGTGACGGCGTTTGCGTATTTTAGTACCAACATCTAAGTAGCATTCGAGCCACACCATCGCGCCCGCAATCAAGAGGTGTCTGAGACAGCAATCTATCAGACCGACTCGTCTCGGTAGCATTCTGATCCACGAATCCTGCCAGACATGTTAATCGGCAAAATGCGAAGCTCGCTCCTTCTCTCTGGGAGCATCTCAGCCACATGGTTTATCATGAACCTCAAAAGCAAATCTCATGAGATAGAACGTGGCTTCGAAGCACGCATGGAAGCTTCCATACTTCCCACTTTTGCGTCTTCTGTCCCGCCATCCCACGCGCATCTTTGCATCTGGTCCTCCACAATCTCCTCGTTGGATCGAAACATGCTGTCATTTCCGTTTCACCGTACCCAAGCTATCTGGTGTTGTTCACCCCATACGGGGAAAATCAAACAGCCGATAAAGAAATCCTGCACCCTGGTCAGTCTATCACAACTCGCCCCTCAAATCATGATTGCACCAAGACCCAAAGAGGACATTGTCGGTAAGTTTCTTCGTGTTCTAGAAGAAGCAAATTTCCGAGGATTGCGACTGGTGAGTGATTTGTGTGGTTGAGATATGATAGATTTGTACTGGTGCTATGATCGACATGTAGTTCTCTGAGCACAAAAACTTTACCAAATCTTGGAGGTGTCATGGAACATTCGGCACAACACCGCCACCGCCCCTGTTCAAAGTCTGGTAAGCGATGGTGGCATCCGTCACCCACGGCTGGTTCCGCTGCTGCAATGCCAGCTCCAATTTCAACCCACGTGCAAGTGGTTCGATTCACAAATACACCGCTATGCTGCACCTACCATGCACTCGACGGAGACAACGACGAAGAAAAGAGAAGCTGTCATCTTCAGGACCAAGGAGAACTCAGGAACTAGACACGGCGTTAGAGAGGACCGGAGGAGGTTGAGACTAGGAGGAGTCATACTCCTTTGCTTCCACAACGGCATCGTCTTCTCCTTCCACAGTCACGCGACGTCCCTCTACGTTCTTCTCGACTTCTGCAACCAGACCCTCTAAAAGCTGTTGATCTCTGCAAGCTTATCAGCACGGCGCATTTCCCCACTCGGAACTACTGTACATACCGTCCAACAAGAGTCACTGTGTTATGTTTCTTCCCCCATCGCGGATAACTCCCGACTTTAACACCCTTAGGTCCGACTCTGCCTGCTAATTCTGTCAAGTATGGGGCCACTGCGCTCTCTGGCAACGGAGTAGAGATAATGATTCGGTGTATGCCCTTGCCATCGGGGTCTGTTAATCGAGGCAGTAGCAATGGCTTCATGCCGTCAAGCAACTTCTCGAATAGCCTCGGAACCCCAGGCAGGATGTGAATGTTGCCATTGACACATGCAACTGGGACCCATAAATCATCGACTGGGAATATGACCTGCTGCTCGATATCTCGAGATCCATCTGTTGGAAGCTCAATCATTCGAAGTTTAGCTGTCTTCGCAGGTGATTCTTCATCCCAACTGAAGTTTGGTTGATTCGGGTGTGGTTTCGACAGTCTCTTCATCTTTTCGTATGCTTCCTGGTGGAGCTTGAGCTTTAGACCGAAAGCTTTAGCTATCGACTGGTAGGTTATGTCGTCGTGGCTCGAAGATGTCAGCTTGTCCACAGAATGTTGTAGAGTAGGCGTACGTCGGTCCTATTCCACCACTGGTTACCACGAAATCGTAGTTGTTGCTCATTCTCCTCACAGCTTCGACGATCTCCTCTTCATCATCTGCGATGACCTCCACACGCTTCAATGCCTTTCTGACAGTCAGTCCAGCTAGCAGAACCGATCAAGGCATCATACCATTCCCAGCTTAAAGCAGAACTTGGCCATGTACGCAGAATTGGTCTGTGAGTTCGTTACTATGTGTTGACCCGGGATATTTCATTGGACCTACATCCACTGTCTACGAACCACAAATCAGCCAATCTGGTCGGCAGAGAAGGGATCCCTTCCCAGATGACATACCTTCCCGCCCAAAACTTCATCTCCAATAATCAGACATGCTGCTGTATGTATCGTCCTTGTGTTTCTTTCATCTGCTGTAGTTGATGATGTCATGATTCTGCTTGCGGAGCTGGCAAAGGCAGCAGCAGAATTATGAGCGTAGTTTGGTAAAGGACGAGATAACTGTCTGGCTAATTGTGACAGTCGTGAAAACATGAGCACTTGTATCGCGAAAGGACCAGGATGGTCGTGTGTTGGCGGAAGAGAAGTCGCACGAGATGTGGGGGTAAGATGCGCAGCAAAGAAGCCGCGTGCCCTTGCAGGATAATCGAGGGGGAAACGCGTGTCGGAATGTCACGCATCAGATGAATAACAGGTCAGAATATGTATAAAAGGGTCTCCCATCCTCCTGCACATGCTAGAACATTATGCTTGAAATCAATATTCTCCGAAGGGTTTGAAAGTGGCTCGCCCTCTCAGCCAACGAGCTCCATCGCTGTCTCAAAGCAGGGCACAGAAAATCAAAAGTCAGCATTCCGCAGGCTTTCACATGGCACCTGCCAGCCTGGCTGCACCACTAGATCAAGTGTTCGTCTCATAAAGTTGGTATTTCGCACTCTCTTCTTCTCCGACAATCCAGCTCCTCCACCAGTTCGAACACCTGATGCATCGTCGCTCATCCACGGGATGGCTTCAACCTTGTCGTCGGGTGCCGAAGAAGCCGAATGTGGCTTTCAGCTGTCCTTTCTGCTTATCACTTCGCTGCTCGGCCTTCATCTCACAACATCTTCCTCGCCTCATGCCACCGCGAAGGAGGATCATGCTTGACACCGACCCCTATTAGGATTCGAGACTTCAATGCCGATTACTAAGCTGGAGTTCTTGACCACCAGGACACCACGGAAATGACGTGGGACTAGAATAAATTTACATCAAGAGCTACTTCAGAGCCTCTTCAGCACCGAGTCCCTAAGTCCCTGGAGCTCTTACCCTTATCCCTCTCACTTCCTTCTTTTGATATCTTTTGTGTTCCTCAAGAGTCATGTCGACTGCTGGCCCTGCGCATAGAGTTCAGTCTGCCGTTGTCGAGTACGGCTATCCTAACGGTCATCTTGGTCACCTTACGCCAGAAGAAGAAGCAGCATTCCAAAACTTCAAGTTGTTATGCGCCGACAAGGGCATCTACAAACCAGAAGAAGGAGACACGCATGCAACACACGATGATGCCACCTTGCTGTAGGTTCCCGCTCGTTTCACCGATCTTCAGGATGCTGACACCTCTAGACGCTTCCTTCGAGCTCGACGTTTCATAGTCCAAGATGCATACCAGCAGTTCGCAGACACAGAGGCATGGCGGCAGGCGAATCAGATTGATCAGTTATACGAGACCATAGACCTAGACCACTATGATGAGACTCGAAGATTGGTATAGCAACTCCATACACATCTCACCGCCAATTCTTACAAAGTATAGTATCCGCAATGGACCGGACGACGCGATCGACGTGGTATCCCGGTTTATGTCTTCGAAGTTAAGCATCTGAATTCGAAGACTATGGCTGCGTATGAGAAGTCTGCGAAGGAGACACACAGCAAGGCGCAAACAGACGGGAAGACACCACCAAAGCTATTACGACTTTTTGCGCTTTACGAGAATCTGATTCGGTTTGTGATGCCACTTTGCACAGCATTAACAGACAGAGATCATCCTAGGACACCGATTACACAAAGTAATAATATTGTGGATATTTCTGGAGTTGGGTTGAAGCAGTTTTGGAATCTGAGAACGCATATGCAGGATGCAAGTACACTCGCTACAGCTCATTATCCAGAGACACTAGATAGAATATTCGTAAGTCATTGTTTACTTCCTCCGGTCTCGATTTATTGTTTAGAAATTCGAGCCTCCCGCCGCTCCGTAAACCAAATCTTAAAACGGAATCACAAATTGACATCCTCTCTACCAGATAATCGGCGCCCCCGCATTCTTCCCCACAGTCTGGTCCTGGATCAAAAAATGGTTTGACCCAATCACCACCTCCAAAATATTCATTCTCGGCCACCACGACATGCAAAAGACCCTCGAATCCTTCATCGACCCCGTTAATATCCCTAAGAAGTACGGCGGTCAGCTTGAATTCAACTTTGGGGACATGCCTATTCTTGATCCTCACTTGCAAGGAGTCCTAGAATGGGAGAATGGGAATAAGGATTTCCCTCATGGACCGATGTTCTGGATTGACGGGAAGGGCGAGAAGGAGATAGGGCAAGTGAAGAGCGATAAGATCAAGGCGTTGGCGGCGGGTTCGAAAGGAGGAAGGGAGAGGATAGAAGAGGTTTGTGTTCTTTCTACGATCCATTCGGAGGAGGTGATGAATGGCCATATTATTACTGGACAATCCGAGTCAGAAAAAGTCAACCAGATTCCGGTGGCGAGACCGGAACACTTGATTGTGCCGACTGGGAAGGAAGACGCGGACACGGAACCCCCGAGCCCTATAGCACCGAGTATGGCTACGACAGAGGCTGAGAGCGAGCTTGAGAAAGATAAGCTGGTGTTGAAGGAGGGCGAGAAGCATGTTGTACAGAACGGAGAAGTCATCCCGGCTTCAAGACCCGAACCGGTATCGTTTGTCACTGCTGCAGAAGGCCTGAAGACCTTGTCTATGGATGAGAAATCTGGGAATATGGCGAATGGGAGTGTGTCAGTGAATGGAGAAGCTAAGGGCCCACATGCTACTAATATGGCGAATCTCCTGGATCCGAATTTACATGTTGGAGAAGGGGAGCTAAAGACGGAGGATGCCATGAAGCATGTTAGTGAGAAGGAGAAAGGAGAGAGTACCGTCGGTGTGGGGGCTGAGGCAGCTGATGTGGCGCATACCTAGTGTGTATAAGTACAGAGTCCAAGAAGAGTAGTGGACTGCTTTGAAGCGCTCCTCAGCTACTACACTTTAAGTTGAAAAGGTATATGGCATTAGAGTACATAGTTTGCACGGTGGACTGGATTGTGTAGAGCTGATGAGGCGGAGGCGGAGACGGGATGGGGATAGATTTGATACCTCTGTACTTCACTGCATTTTTTGGACACTAGGCGGGGTGGGCGGTCGGGGTTTGGTGAGGCAAGAATAATATTCGGACTTGGATTTGGAAATATTACCCTCTTGGATAGTAAGCACATAGTACCTATGTTGTGCATAGCATCGTGGGTTTGATTGGTCTTAGTAATAATGAGATCTTGACGTCCCTGTACTTTTTGAACGTTTGTGTTACTTATGAATGTTTGAGGGGGCTGGGTGATTATAACGGAATAAATATCTCAAAGATATTAAATGTCCCAGAAATAACGTAAATAATGAATAAAATAGAATAAAATAATGGTTATTACTTTATTCTACTTAAGTAAAAATAACTATTACTCATACTTTATTCTATTCTACTCTAGAGTAATTTTGGTCACACTGCCCAGAAAATTTGAATGTTCGAGAGAAGTCGAATGTCCTAGAAGAATTGAATATCTCTCTATCCATAAACGCCGCAAAAGAGCAAAAGAGTTTAAATACCCTAACGAGAACTGATGTCTCAATAGCGGTCCTTAAATGTCCTAATAGAGTTGGAAGTCTTGAATAAAATCGAAGTTCTGAGGACGATTAATATTCCCAAACCTTTCATACATTTTTTTATCTAATGAGCCGCGCAAGAAGTGTGGCGGTAAGTGTGGAAGCGGGAATGACTTTTGATTTCAGGATAGGTCTGAGCGACAGAGAGGTGATTTAGCTTGTTCCTTGAAAGCTTGTAATGCGATCATCATTAGAAGGCGTAATAATCGATTAACTGCGTAATTTTTTCCTTCTTTGCTCTTGACTTTCGACCTGTAGGCAAAGTGTGATGCTGCACTGACATTCATAGCGTTTTTCTTTTCAAAGAGGATCACTATTGTGAGATTTGATGGTAGAGATATATCGCATTTGCAATACTATTTGCTAGTAGCTATTCCTACCAGAGGGGAGTCTGCTTTACAGACTTAAGTCCGACTACTGGATACCTAATCCGAATTACCTATTCCGTCGTCCCAGTCTGCATATTCATCAATCGTACAATCAAATCCTCTGTCCCTCAACCCTACATATAGTCCCCTCTACCAAAACCGCCAAAAGGATTAGGTGGTCTGCCCCCGCCTCCCCGCTGCGGTCCGTCACCCGGGCCTAAAGGGTCATACCTAGCTCCAGGCGGTGCTCTCGGATCCTGTCTCCCTTGGCCCTGTCCACCAAATAACGGATCATCAAACGTAGGATGCATCCCACCTCCAAATCCCCCGCCGGGTCTCGGCAACCCACCACCACCTACAAAACTCCCTCTTAGCGGATCATGAGGTCCTAGACCAGGAGGATTCAAATCATCATGTCCGATGTTAAATGGTGATCCTGCACCGGGGAATGGAGGCGCCATGCCGCGAAGTGGTCGATTCAGATCATACTCATCGTCAAATCCTGGAGGGGGAAAATCGCCTTGCGGAACTGGACGGCGGGGATTGGCAGCAAGTGGGTCTTGGAATGGATATGGACGAGCTGGTTCCGGGAGGCCAGGGTCACGGAGAGGATCTCTTTGTGGATTTCTGCGAGCGTGGCCTTCTTCCCGCTCATCGGCGACGTCTTCACGGGCTGAAGCGCCAGCATTGGGAGCTTCTTCGTAGCCTTCTTTGTGTAGACCTGGCATCAGTTTTTGTATGATAGTGACTTTGAAGAGGGATGCAAGGTCTTGGATTCGTGATGGTGAGATGAATATCTCTTTTAGTTTTGCCGGGAGGTCGGAGCGGTCTTCTTCGCCGGAGGAGGTGAGTGTGATTCGTAATGGAAGAGCGGCGGAAGAGACGTAGTCTTTTGCTGTGATTTCGAATCGCGAGATGCGTTCGTCGCCCAAACCGATACCTCTGATTTCTGCTTTACCTCCCAATCGATCAACCTTGACGACGTATTGCATGGAGGATTGTGAGTGTGCGTAAAGGAAGGAGTGTGAGCCGAATGATGAGTTCCATTGTATGGCTAGTCGTGGAGCAAGTCGTGTACATTCTGCTTCTGATGAAGATGTCAGTAGATTGAAGAGAGTATTCAAATAGATAAGCATACCCATCTTTTGTCCTTCCCCAAAGCCTACTAATCGAAATCCAACGGCTGTCATGCATGCGTGTGTAAATAGTGCGATGGCCTCGTATGAGCTGCTGAGGTCTGAATTGGTGTCTCCCACGGCATGTGTAGGCAGCGCGTCTGCCATTTGCCGGAGAATATTCTCCGTACTCAGCGGATTATTCGCCATCTCGATGGGTTGTGGGAAGGTTGTAATTGATGCCTGATGCGTGGTAAAGGTCGTGAGAGTAATGCTATCGATGCTGTCGAGATGTGGTGGGGCAGTGGTGTGGTGTGTTCCTGATCGTCTTTCTATTGCTGAACTTCAAAAAAAAGTCATAGAGATGTGCGAATTGAATAGCGTAATATGCAGCCCGCAGTATGAAGGTCTTATTGAAACCTGAAGTCGTTGCCGTGATGATTTTCCTTTTTTATGTTGATTCGCTCAAGTATTTTTGGGATAGCGGCTGGTGGCGGGGTTGATGGCGAAGTCGAAGTTGCCTGGAGCTGGAAGCTTCAGCCACCGTAGCCCCTGTCAGCGCGCATTGAGCGGCACATTTCAGTGGCTACTTCAGGCCGGCGCCGGCCCCGCGTCTCAGACGTGCATCCTTGCGATTTATTTGTCTTGTTTGCTCAATATTTTTCTTGGATTTCGAGGTCTAAATATTCACGAAACCTCCAACTACCTAGGTACTCTATTCAAACTCGTACAAGCATAAGAAGACTTGTGGTTTGAATCGTCATCGTGACTCGGGAGATAGATGTCACTCGAGCCTCCCTCTTCGTAATCTCTCGATGTTCGAACGCATTACAGTTGTCCGTCCATTTTTACCAGCATCAAGATGACCCCTCCAGGCTCTCCCATTGGGGACATGGCAGTGAGGAAACTACCAGACATTGGCCCCAAGGATCCATTTGTGAATGTAGTCAAGGTTTTATCGAAGTGAGTAGGAGAATTGGTCGTTCTTGAAAATACTGACAGACATTCAGCTATATGGTCGACGAGATTGCATTGCCTTCAACTTTTGAACAATTACGAACAACATCTGCTGGCAACAAGATTCGGATACTGGTAGACCATCTCGTTCTGAATGTGACGAATCCTTGCTTGATCAACGCTTTACTGTCAGTACTACACCACTCTATTCCGACAGACTTCGCTCATTGAACCTGGAGAACTCTGAAATGGCACTTCTCCACCCTTGCAGAGGACGACCGCGGAGTCAACGAGACTCGTGCCAATGCATGCGAGATAGTATCATGGCGATTTCTTGCCCGCATATCAGAACGAGACGCAATGGACTTCTGCCTCTTCGAATTGCCGCAAATACGAGCAGGAGACGTGGAAGCATGTGTAAATGTAGATGCTACGGAACGAACAAGTCTCTTACCACAATTTCGCCCAAATCAGCCTATGACGCCTGCAAGACCGGGAAGTAGGAGGGTCGAGATGCTCCGATCAATCTCAAATATTGGCATACCTACACAAGAACAAGGTGAGGAGGAAGATGAGGCAGATCCCACCTCGGCCTTTACTGGACTCAATGGTCTCGAAATCGCAGCTGTAGCAGACTGCAAGAAATTTCTCAGCCAGAAGGTCGTGCAGAAAATCGTTCATGGAATCTGGAGAGGCGATATTACATTCTGGCAGGACTTAGGTGCACACACGAAAAAGAAGCCGCAATTTTATAACAAGAGGCGCTCGGACTACTTCACGCGATTGAGAGTTCCATTATACCAAAAGACTTTTGAGGTACTGTTTTTTGCCACCTTCTTGTTCCTCTATTATGCGGTCCTCGTGGAACGGAATCCATATCATATCACTCCTCTGGAAATCGTTCTTTACATCTGGTTTGCTGCATTTGCATACGACGAGCTCAGCGAGTTCATCGACGCTGGATCTATTTTCTATGCTGTGGATATATGGAACGGTGCTGACCTCATCATCATCATAATTGGGATCGCCTTTCTTGTCACCAGAGTGATTGGACTCATTAAGGATGATGGACCGATTATTGACCATGCGTTTGACATATTGTCATTAGAAGCTCTGTTCATGGTTCCACGTATTTGCTCACTTCTGAGCTTACACCCATACTTTGGAACTTTGATACCCTGCTTGAAGGAGATGGCAAAAGACTTTGTCAAGTTCATGGTCGTTGTGGCTGTCCTATATGTTGGCTTCCTTACGACATTTACGCTCCTGGCTCGCGATACTTTCCGCCTCAGTGATATGAGTTGGATACTGATCAAAGTTTTCTTCGGCTCAAGCTATCTCGGATTTGATATCATGTATGATATCAATCCGGTTCTCGGCCCTCCATTGATGCTGATCTTTGTCACAATGACGAACATTCTCCTAATCACTTCCTTGATCAGTATTTTGAGCGATAGCTTCTCGAAAGTCATTGCTCACGCAAGAGAGGAGTACTTGTTCGTGTATTCGGTATATGTGCTTGAAGCGTCAACAAGCAATAGACTCACGCACTTCTACCCGCCCTTCAACCTCATACCTCTAATCTTTATTCGACCACTTCGACTTTGTGTGCCAGCAGACAAGCTCCGAACTACCCGAATATTTCTCCTCAAAGTCACACATCTACCGATTATTGGAGCTATATGGCTCCTCGAGGCTTCTTACGAGAAAATCAAGGGACACACACCAATGTTCTCTTCTATGGGACCTGGCTCAGAGCAGATAGCGAGGGAGAGTACGGTGCGCTCGAGAAAGCCGCGACCATTTCTCTCGAATCGCGCCTCAGCGAACACAGCCTCCCAGCATTTCCCAGAGTTACGGAACGATGATGGTCCGGCAATATCTTATCCTGATCCGTTTGACGATAGTATGAACGGCAAGCAGGAGGGCGAGAGAGCTGTTGCGCTCGTGAACCCTGACATAGATGGGTTGAAAGCTCAGGTTGATGATCTGAGTAGTAAAATTGCAGAACTGACTGCGTTGATCATGGCGCAGCAGAGGAGTGATGGCCAGGAATGAGCACTTAGTCGCAGTGATTGTATGTTTAGTAACGTGGTTTGATTGTACATATGGGTGGAGAACTGGACGGCAGGCTATTGAAAGTGCTACTTGGGTTGTAAGTTTACGAGAAATGACAAAGTCTAGATTAGGGGTTGGAATTGAGGAAGGTCCAGCTGTCAAAGCTTGATAGGATTTGTGCTGTTTGCACTTGCACCTGGAATTTGGACATGGCTGAGAAATTGGAAATGCTCCTGTAAGCAAACTGGTGAAGAGAGAAGATGCCACTGGGAGGTGAGACAACATTGTACCAGTAATATATTTCCATGGGAGGCATAGGGGTTAGCGTGTCAGTTCTAAAGTCAATTTAGCTTGCGAACTTATGGTGGAAGAGGCTTGGCGAGGACCAAAAAGGTTCATATAGAGGGTAAGAGACTATTATAGAATCGAAGGAGCCAGGTGCGGTTAGTTTCTGTTCACTAGCTAAGGGGAAAGCAACTTGTAGGTGTCTAGCAAGACGCAGAGTGCAGTATACAAGCACTGAAGTAATATATGTATGTTAGGGCAGAAATAGACTAGAGCCGCCTAAGCACAAATACTTAAAAGAATCAGATTAAGCATAGCGGATGAGGCCCTTAGAGGACCACAGCCAATCACGTGAGCAAGTTGTCTCCACCCAATGAGAATCTCCAGCCCCCTGGCCTCCCACACTTCGGACCGCGCCCTTCCCATGTCGAATTTGGAGGCTCTCCACATCTTTCACCTCACACCAACCTTTCGTGCATATAAGTTCTCTTTGAACCCCTCCTTCTAATCTTCTGTTAACACCAAACAACACGATTTGCACCTTCGGGATCATGACGTCCGAATTTTCAGACCTTTCCGCTTTTGCGCCTCGACACAGTCTATCATTCACAACACTTGACGTCTTTACATCAACACCGTATACTGGCAATCCTCTAGCCCTAGTGCGCATTCCATCTTCACTCAAAGATGTCATTACACAAGCACAGAAGCAATCCATAGCGAAGGAATTCAACCTCTCTGAGACTGTCTTCCTCCATGAATCCAAGGATGCTGAGGCGGCATGCCCTGAGTGGAACATTGACATCTACACCCCCGATGAGGAACTACCTTTCGCTGGTCATCCCACGATCGGTTCTGCAAGCTATGCTCTACGTCTCCAAGACAGCCGCAGAGAAAGGGGCAAGCTGATCACGAAAGCTGGCCCTATCCCAATTTCTGTGCAGAATGGCCAAGGAAATGGACAAGGATGGAAAGTCCAAGCAGATGTACCACACAATACCCACCTCCACGCCCATACAGTCGGAGAGAAAGTGTTTAGTAAATCTGTTGTAGGGCTTTCCCCGCATCCGGAGATTAGAGCCAAAGAATTATCTGCACCACTTTTCTCCATCGTCAAGGGCATGACCTTCCTTCTCATTCAGCTTCCCAGTACCGAACTACTTGGAGAAGTAGAACTCAGTGGTGTCTCTCCAGACTTCAATCAAGTGCTGGACAAAGATTGGTCGCCGAGCTTTGTATCAAGGTATTATTATGTACTTCTTGACGTGGGGGTGGAAGAAAATGGACCTGTGAAGATTCGAACTAGGATGGTTGAAGCTAAGATGGAGGATCCAGCCACTGGTAGTGCAGCGAGTGCCTTAAGTGCGTATCTGGCAGGAAAATGGGGGAAGAGTTGTAGGTTTGAGATCGAACAGGGCGTTGAGATGGGAAGGAGAAGTGAGATTGGAGTTGAAGTTGATGTTGATGGAAAAGAGGGTCGCAAACAGATTACGGGCGTCAGGTTGAGCGGATGCGCATTGGTAGTTATGGAGGGGGATCTGAGGATCTAAGATTCGGGTCTCACCTTCCTCAAAGTCAATTGATCCTGCACTAAAGAAGGTTGGACTTGTCGCCTAGCTTAAGTCTCTGAACTTCCATTCCTTTTCTGCTGCGACTACATCCGCCAACTTCACAATAATATCTGCCTGTCTGCTGAACTTTTTTTTTACGCGGCATGTATCATTACATATCATTACCACTAGGATGTCGAGTTCCAAGGGCGTTTAACAAACCAAATGGTCCGATGATAAGGTCAGGACATGGGCTCTCTTCCAACATCTTCTCTGGGGCAAGACTGGCAGGAATCCAGAAAGATGACTCCATCGCTCACAGTTAGTGATGGTTCTTCAAAGTGAGAAGCAAAGCAAGCTAATCTACTTTAGGCTCGAGGCGTCTCAATTCGATACCCCAAGCCTACTTGTTCGGAAGTCGGATAGTTCGCAATTCGAGATCAACCCATGATCTAAAGCGGAATTTGAAGCTATGTTTTAATGGTGGTAAGTGGTCCATTGATGTTCGAAATGCGCTCGAAGGATTCCAACTCTCGCTATGCTCGAGAAAGACGATGCTCGTCTCCTGTTTCCGACATGTTAACTTTAGTCAGGTACTGATTTGAAGGTGGATGGATGATTTCCCCGTACGACTTTGATATACAATGATGCAGGGAAGATCTACGATCATCACATCTTCGCCGTATGCGGTTCCTAGGTGAAAGTCTCCAGAGAATTGTCCTGTTTGGGAATAAATATGTCCCTACCTCACTCGTCAGTACTGGTGAGCGAGATCATTTTCGGCGACAATTAGAACTGAGCATAATGGCTAGACTTATCGAGACTGGCATCCAACCGGCCAGACTTGGATATCAATATCCCATGAACCCTGAGATCTCGCGAAGTTCCCACGAGAGTATGGACAAATTTCTCCTATTCATGGTGACGGGCACACCGTTGAGAGCTCGAAAGATTTACCAGTGGCGTTATGTGACCCGAATCTTGCACGAGATGAGCGGACTCATAAGATTCTGAGTAAGTGGACCGCTTTTCATCTCAAATGCATTCTTCGTCGTGTCGCCTGGCCCACCAACGGCACGCTGAGTATTTGGCGGTTCCTGCTGTCAATTCTAAAGTCTATCTTGTACCCGACAAATAGGTACGCAAACGCAAAATAATCTTTCCCAATCCATCACGAGCTTCCAGCTTACGCGCAACCTTCTTGGCGATCAACATGTATGGTTGGCAGCGAACAGCTGGTGGCGGGAGATATCTTCCGGATATGGTTTCATACAGTTAATGCATTTTCCGGGTCAGGAATGTTGTCTGTTTTCTGCCGTTTTCAGCATTTTACAGAGCGTTTCTAAGCATCTATTGCTGTATTGCTTTGCTCGGGTTTCTGCTCGTGAAACTTAAATCTCTTCTGTTCAGCGTTCATTTTGTACTTCACGAAAGCAGCATCACCAGCAGTTACCCTCATAACAATTGACATACATCAAGCATTTGGAGATCACACCTGCATACTGCAACAATTCAACATGGGTATAGGCCAACAGTTTCATTTTCCCCCCAAAGCTTCCCGACCATGTGCGAAAATTGATCTTGCACACGGCTTTTGACGATGTCTATTTTGCAAGAAACGACGAAACTCAGAATATCTGGGTCGAGTTTGCAGTTAATCTAAACTGAATCACATATACGGAAGAAGAGGCTGCAGAGCAACCATACTTGAAGGACCTCTTCGAGCTAGATGCTATCGAGTACCACTTCGCCTTGAGGTCTCTAGTATCTATGAGCGCAATTTTAAAATCTCTCAACCTTATCAGAGAAGTACGAGGGTGGATATTCGAATATACACCTCTGGTCGCACGCTAGCCTGCTACCCTTACGGATGGTCACGGTTGTGTCATTCCGTTCCACTCCTCAACAGACAGAATTGAGATGGATGCTATATCCTTATTTACTATGTACCTATACATGTTTCCACGACGAGATGGGGTTGTAGACTCGATTTTGATTGGACCAGCGATCAGCGAGCGCAAGATCTATAGGTTTGAACGTGTCGCGAAGCTAGCTGTTTCTTATGACGAGGAATTGTACGATCCCATAACCTTTCAACTTGAGGTTTTTCGACGACGAAAGCAATATTTCCTCCGAGCACTCGAAGAGACTGACAACATCACGACCGCTCTTCTTCATGACCTCGCCAGGGCAGATGACCCCAAGGACGTGAGCTACTTTGTCGAGAGTCAAGTCATGTTGTTTCTGCAAAATGCTTGGGATGGTGAGGCGTATTTTCCGGTACGCGATGCTGTCCAAAAAGTAGGACAAGAGCTCGAGGTCGAGATTATCGAGATCCTTGATGATTTTTCTGTTTTCCAAGGCCATGGTACAAGCGTATCTCCCAAACGGTTATTACTGGCTGGAGATGGGACGAACCCTAAAACCAGCCTCTGAGGGGTAGCGGACCTAGCGAATCTCTCGAGCGAACAGGGGACCTTCGCTGCCCTGTCAAGCGCCGCCAGCACCATCCACTCAGCGCTTCCCACTGACGCACCGCCCCTGAAGCGCCCTCTCCCCCAGGCCCCGGAATCCCCAATTCAGCGCCATGCCCACTAAAGCGCCCGAAGCCAAATATTCGGCCATATGTTCGGAGCCTCTAGAGCGCATTGGACCGACACCGTCCCTCTCCCCAGGCAGGACCACGCGCTCCTCGGCCAAATATTCCGTGCAGGCGCATTTCGTGCCTGCCAAGCCCCTGGCGCAGATGCAGACACGTGCAGCTACCCCGCTTCCCCAGCCAGATGGTGCGCGAACGGCTTCGCGCCAACCAATGCGGTGGAGGAGAGGGAGAGGCCCTGGTGGACCCGACGCGCGAGAGTCGGCCCGTTGGAGAGGTGGAGAAGGGGGCCGTTGATTTTTGTCTTTCCCTCTGGGAGAGGGCCTCCACATGACAATAATAACACCTGATGACGCGAACGGAAGAGACGGCGCAATTCTGAACGTAAGTTGACTTGACTGAATCCGACCTGGGGATGTGGGGTGTTAGTTGCCGGCCTGGAGATATAAAGCTCTTCTGGCATCTTTCTCGTCTTCTTCTCTTCTCCTTGTGAGCTTCTTCTCTGTCAACCCTCGACACTCACAAGTTGAGAGATCTTGAGCTCATCTTCGCCTTCGAGACTCACCTGCAAGATGCGGTTCTCAGTCGTGCTTCTAGGACTTCTGTCCTATCTCCTTTCTCAAGCCACCGCCGCTCCGCCAGCTGCGCTTGGAAAGAGAGATCTCGACTCGTTTATTGCAGCCGAGAAGGCGATTGCGTTGCAGGGAGCGCTGGATAATATTGGGCCGGACGGAGTGAAGGTTCCTGGTGCCGGGGCAGGATTTGTGGTTGCGAGCCCGAGTAAAGTTAACCCAGATTGTGAGTGTTTCCCTTTTGTAAAAAACTTTGATCGTGCGAGAGGAGATTTGAGAAATGCATACTGACCTCAAATAGACTTCTACACCTGGTCACGAGACTCAGCTCTCACGCTGAAGATGCTCATCGACGAATTCATCTTCGGCAACACCAACCTCCAATCCTACATTGAAGACTACATCCACGCCCAAGCCAAGCTTCAAACCGTTTCCAATCCTTCAGGAACATTCCTCCCCGCTGGTCTCGGTCTCGGTGAGCCCAAATTCCAGGTCGATGGCACTCGATTCAATGGCGCCTGGGGTCGCCCTCAACGCGATGGTCCTGCACTGAGGGCTACTGCTTTGATGACTTATAGTAACTGGCTGGTCAAGAATGGCCAAACCAGCAAAGCAAAAACGATCATCTGGCCTATCATCTCTAATGACTTGTCATATGTCGGTCAATATTGGAATCAAACTGGTTTCGATCTCTGGGAGGAAACTCTCGGATCTAGTTTCTTCACTATCCAGAATCAGCACCGTGCTCTTGTCGAAGGTGCACAACTCGCTCATGATCTGGGCGTCACGTGCACGGGTTGTGATCAAGCCCCCGAAGTACTTTGCTTCTTGCAGAGTTTCTGGAATGGAGAGTTCATTGTCAGCAATATCAATGTTGATAATGGCCGCACGGGACTGGATGGGAATTCGATTCTGGGCCCGATTGCTGCTTTCGATATCGATGCGTATTGTGATAGTCCGACTATGCAGCCGTGTCATAGTAACAGTTTGGCGAACTTCAAAGTTTTGATGGATACATTCAGAACTACGTATACGATCAATGCTGGGATTCCAGAGGGCCAAGGTGTTGCTGTGGGACGGTACGCTGAGGATGTTTACATGGGTGGAAATCCTTGGTATGGTCTCATCCATCCTCTTCTCTTGCATCAACTGACATATGAAAAGGTACCTCATCACCACCGCTGCGGCGGAATTCCTCTACGACGCCGTCGCCCAATGGAAAGCCCGCCACAACCTCATTGTAGACAGCACCTCTCTCGCCTTCTTCAAAGACCTCTACCCCTCTGTCACAGTCCGACAATACAACTCCGGCAATGCCAACTCTCCCTTCACCCAAATCATGAATGCGGTCACAGCTTACGCCGATTCCTTCGTCGCGGTAGCAGAGAAATATATCCCGGCAAACGGCTCCCTAGCCGAGCAATTCAACCGCGATACAGGCGTCCCGCTCTCAGCCAACGATCTCACCTGGTCCTACGCCGCATTCGTAACCATGAGCCAGCGAAGAAACGGCCAATACCCAGCTTCATGGGGAAGTCGAAACGCAGCCTCTCCACCAGCCACCTGCGCCGGTACATCCACAACTGGCGTCTATGCCCCAGCCACAGCAGCCGGTGCCCCAAACGTAACATCCACCTGTCAAGTGAACGTCGTGTTCAACGTCAACGCTACAACCTATTTTGGAGAAAATATTTATGTTATAGGTAGCTCGGATGATCTTGGTGCGTGGGATGTGGCGAATTCGCTGCCGATGGGAGCGGGTGGTTATACGCAGCAGAGACCGCTGTGGAGCGTGAGTGCGTATTTGAATGCGGGCGAGACGGTCAGTTATAAGTATGTGAGGCAGGAGGATTGCAACCAGCCGTATATTTTTGAGACGGGGAATAGGACGTTAAGCGTTCCGGCGTGTGGGAGTGCGGCGGTGACGACGGATGATGCGTGGGTGGGGCCGGTTGGAACGAGTGGGGGTTGTTAGGAGAGGAGGGGGAGAAGTGAGTGAGAGAGAGAGATAGAAGGAAAAATGCGTGATGAGCTAATAGCTAATTAAACAACTTTGCATTTGCATTTACAACTTCCCTCAACTATGGCCACAAGCATTAGAGCAAGAGTGCTCTTACACCTCTATCTATCCAAATCCAATCTCCCCTCACTTCCCTAGCTCTGGTTTCAAGCTGTTTTCGACCCTATAATACAGTAATACCTCGTTCATCCATCCATCCATCCATTCATTCACTCTTACATCACCGCTCTCGCCATTTACAAACTTCAAAGCATCTCATTGTCCTTCTCTCTCACTCCGCCACACTTCACTCACAACCCCTCAAACCCCACCCCCTTCCCACTATCCACCCCTCTCGCTATCCCACAACCTCAAACCAATTTCTCCACCCAACATGGCACGACGGAGAGGGAAAAAAAGAATAAAAAGTCAAATACCTCCGGAGGTACAGCACCCCCAACAAACCTCAGCTAAACCACACCTCAACAGAACCGTCCTCGAAACATGCCCCACGCTCACGCAAAGTATCCCCCGCCTCTCCCCTCAGCTCTATTCCCTATGCACCCGGAAGCGCTTCAGCTTTTCCGTTCTCTATCCTTCTCTTATATTTGGGAGGATCGGTGCTCCTGTCCCTCCTCAGTTGTCGTTTTCGGTCCTGCTGTCGGTTTTGGTTTATTGTTATTGTTATTGTTGTTATATTTGCTTTTTGTTAAGGGAAAGAGAAGGGTATGGATTTTGAAGAGGGGGCAAGAAGCTGATTGTGGGGACTTTGGGAGATTGTGTTTTTGGAGAAGATGGGGGGGGGGAGAAGGGGAAGAGGGGGGGGAGGAGAGGAAAGGAGAGGATGTAAGTGGGAAATGTGCATGTGGGATGTCAAGGCATGTATATGAAGGTGAAGATGTCTCTCTATTCTCTATTGGGCGAGGTGCTCTAACCGCACCCCGCTGACTAAGGCTAAGCTGACTAAGCTGACTACTGACTACTTTGGCCTAGTCACCTGACATGGGAGATGTGGTAGGTGGGATTAATTACGGGTGAGATGGGGGAGGAGGGGGTTTATACTTTCGCGAGGATGAGGATTGGGAGGTGGAGTTGAGGTTGAGTTGAGGTTGAAGTTGGAGAGATGGAAGGTGAGTGGCGAGGATGAGGGGGGAAGCGAGTGAATCTAAAATTTCGCGTCATAGGAGAAGCGAAGATCGAATTCTAAGGGAGACGACTTTAGATTTGGCATGCCGTAGACAAGAGTATAGAGAGGTATAAATACCCATCAACCCTTAGCTCTACAAAATACCTACGAATCTTTGCCCTGTGCCGAACTGTAGAAGGATGTTCGTTTCGTGTTATGTGAGGTTCGGGATGCGATACATGTTAGAGTGGAGCAAAGGACGAGGTCTAGTGACTGTTAATATTATTTGGGGGTGGGAGGTTGAAAGCCGGGAGTTGGGATTGAGATTGAGGTGTGGAGAGTTCGTTGTCGAGAGATATATTGTTGCCATTATTCTCATCGCCAAAGGAAATAACTAGTCTATCACAATAAAGATATATGAGAAACTGGGGTAGTAACGCTCCAAATAAGCAAAATCTTACAATACGGCTCTTGACGATAAAAATAAAATAAAAATGATATTTACGTCTACGTAAAACGGTCTTTATATACTAAAAAGGGACCTGAGTACGTCACGTGCGTACTGGTTATGTGAGAGTGTGTGGTGCTGAAGTTTGTTTTAAATTTTTTGTATTGTATATTATATTTTCGTTTTTGTAGTGACTTTCGAATAAATATCTAGGAGAGAAGTCTATGTGAATAAGAGTTATTTCGCAAGTATAAAAAGAGAATTTACTTTAACGAGAAAATTTGAGACTTTGAGCTGATAGATACGTGCGCTTCGCCATTCACTGGTCCTGGGTTATTATGTAAACACTTTGAAAGACTTAAAGGAATGGCCATGCTTGGGAAACATTGGTCCATTCGTTTAATGGGTCGGGCAGGGTTTGGGCGTCGGGCTGTTCCGTCCAGTTCTTTTCTATCTGAATGGTTTGTGATTGTGGACGTCGGAAAATTGTCATGGAAGAGGTTGTATTGTATTGAGTTATGCACTTATCCCTCTTCCCTTGTGAGTTGTGTTGCTTCTTAATGAGTAAGTCGGCTGTCATAATGGTATTTTGTTGTCATTTCTCCCATTGAGTCCTCGCCCTGAGAGGACTGGATAAGCTAGGCTCCACCCCTTTAAAACTTTCGAAACTTGCCGGCCGGGCGAAGAGAACGTCCTTTTGATCTCGGTGTGATTAAAACTATCGAGTGTGACATCAGATCCCTAATTGAGAGTTTGTCTGATCATTCGTGCATTAGACAAGCTGAAACTCCCGCGCATTGTTTTGCGAACGTGCTAGGGAGTGTTTGTATATTGTGATTAAGTTTTATTTTTGGTGCGTTTTGAGTGGGTGAGGGGAGGGAGAAAGGGAGGGGAGAAGTGAATGCGACCTCGTGGTCATGAGAGTGAAGGAAGAGAGGGAGATCGATTTTTGCTTAATTTGAAAGGCGAATTCTAACTCGATGAAAAGACGACGGGATCTTTTTTTTTATTTTTATTTTTAAAAAAATTCCAAAAGTAATAGAAAGTTTTTGTGTGAAGATCACAGAAAAGATGAATTCACCCAATTTGAGGTTGCATTTAAAATCCTTTATAAAAGTGGCCTTTTGATGGAGATGAAGATAAACAAGACTAGCCGAGTCTAGGAAAGCATCTTCAGGACGTGCGATGTGGCAAGGAGGAATAAAGTATTAGTATCAATTGTTTTGCTAGTGATTTGCCTTTAAATATTGAAGGTCTAGAGTTTTGAACATTTGATCGATTCTGTATTTGTGGGGACTTTTGTTGTTTGATAGATTATTGTCAAATGTAGGAAGCGGTTCAAATTTATAGAATTGTCTCCAAAGTGATGCTTTTGTTTTCCATTCTTCAGTAGCTCGAATATTAAAATAGTCTTGGCGAGTGTAGAGGTCCTGGCCGCAGGAAAAGGAGACGACTGAGGTCTCCTGTTCTTGTCTGGAAGTTCTTCTATTATTGGTACTCTAAGTAAGGAAGAGGTCTCACGAGAGCTATTTACATGAAGTGCTAGGGCACGTGACTACCGCAACAGGGAGCGCCAACGGTGAACAACTTAGGGAACTGGCTTGGATCCTTTGCTGGCAATTGGATATAGTCATAGATTCGACTGAGTCTTATATACAAAAGACGAAAGCGTTAGATTCGAATTGAGGTGAAATTTGTTCCGCTTATACAAAATCCACTTTACTTAAACATCATATAATTCCAAGTTTCGAAAGTGAGATTGGGCTATCGAAAAGTATATAGCCCAAGTCCGGACCTAAAGATCGACTGCTTCAAACTCTTTAGATCCGAACTTGACTCAACATGTGGTCGTTGATTTTGACAGTTCAAGTTTGCTTTCGGTTGGAATGACATGAGACAGCCACCTGTCGGGAGCCATGCTCGGCACGTGATGTATGAGTTTAGTCTAAAGCGTAAAGAGCATTTCTCTGCTATTATATTGTTGCTATTTTATGGAGTGTTGCCGATTGCAATTCACGGCGGGCAGAACGTCAAACGCAACTTCAGGGTTGTGGCGAGAAGGGAAGGACGTTTGAAAACTGCGAAGAGTCATGCGGAATTGGAGGTCAGTTCACGACTGGATCTTGCCAAACCCGGTTCTTGCATGGTGTGCAGAGCTAGTCCTCGGGAGTAGGCTATAAAGAGGACCTTTTGTACATTATGTGCATTACTTGAAGCGGGAGAAAGTGGCGTGAGATAACGAGGTAGTCTTAGGTAGACAACTCGGAAGCAATTTTGGTTCTTTCCATCCTAGAATGGGAAGCTGCAATGCTTCACTTCACAATTCTATTCGAACTGTATGAATCACAAGCTGACAATAACTTTCATTGCAAAACACTCCTCACACGCTTTAGTTGGGAAAGGGGTAATGGTTACTTGCCGAAAAAGCTTAGCGATTTCACTAGCGCGGATGCACCGACCTGTTCTTTTTTCTCCCAGCTTCTGCAAACATCATCATTCCTACCTGGATACACATTGAACTGTCACTCTCCGACCTCGTCCATCTGTATACTGATTGCCCAGTGGAAACCACAGCGACAGCTAGGATGCCTGATACTCAATAGCCTCGTCCTTCGGTTTCCACGACGCGTTTTTGGAAAGACGTCCGCTTCGTGGCGCCGACCAAGTGCAATCAGCCACGGCATTATTTATCATGTCCACTGAGTAATTGAGCGCTAAATTCCCTTCTTATCACCGAGTCGTAATGACTAGCGAAAGGACTTTTGTGTTACCTGATGTGACACCGTCTGAGGATAGCTACTGTTTTTAGCAAGACGGTAGGCAGATGCGCCTCCTGTTCAGGAAGTCGATTCACTTGCCTTTACTGCTAGAAAACTCGAAGTGGATAGGTTCGGGGAGTGTGCTTAAGTATATTGATGCGAGTTTTCAGAACGGCAAGCGCGATAAGTGGCACTTTCAGCTGTTTTATAGAGGTTGAGATCTAGGCTACTGTTGTTCTTCTGATCACCACAGCGAGCGGCTTCTTCTGGAAAATCATCAGCTATGTCATTCATCAACTTCAATCGAAGAGCGGTCCGCACGATGCGGTCCACTATCAGTAGCGAGCAATCTTGAAGAATGAGGATACTGCGCTCGGGGCTGCCTGTAATTTCGCTTTAGTCTCATTTGCCTGGCGAAAACATGCTCGAACCAAGTGTTGGCAGCTCTGGCGATCGCGTACGGCGTATTTCATGGCATTGGCTTTACTCGTAGTAGCCGGATTTGGTGCTGCAAGTATCTTCTCCTCTCAAGTCACCAAAGCCACTGGCACTGAAGTCCTTCCGAACGGAGCAAACTGCGGGCTTTGGCAGTTTAATGTCACTGTCGCAACTGGATGGCAATTGAAGACCCTCAACGATGGTATTTCTGCGGCTAATTATGTTAGGCAATGCTATAACACCAACACAAAGCCCCTCCAATGCAACACATATAATGTTCCGCAACTTCCGTGGACTGCCGATCAAAATACACCCTGTCCTTTCGAATCGCAAACTTGCTTGCCAGGGCTCACTTCTGCATATCAGATGGACACAGGCCAGTTGGACTTCCATGATGTTCTAGGCATTGATGCGAAGCCCTCGGAACGAGTTACACTCCGTAAAGTTCCGACTTGTTCGCCCATCCATGCAGCCCCATACGCTGTCTTTGCGACTCAATATGTTGATGGAGGGGATATAGTGGACGAGTATATACATCTCGACATGGCACTTGTATATGCCGGTTACAATTGGACATACGAGTATCACACACATGCGTATTATGTCAATGAGGGCTACGATCTCCAGTTAGCATCATATTTGTAGTGTTTATCGACATGCAACTGACCATATTACAGGACCTTGAATACTCTAGCAGGAGGAGGATCTTTCTGGCAACCAGTGCAAGCATTCAACAGGACCGACGCCGACATAAGCATGTCCTTTCTCGCACCCAGCGCTGTCGCTTACGCGTACGCCACCACAGACCCCATGTTTGCCGCAACCACGGAAAGACATTTATTTCACTTCTCCAGTCACAGGCACGACTACTTTATATTACGTGGCCGATAATTGGATTTCTGTCATAGGTTGCACGGGTCAGTATCAGTTCTGCAACCCTTCCAAGCCAGGACTCTAAGGATGCACCCCACTTGGATCTATCTTTGGTCTTATCAACGATGCTGTTAATATTGACCTGAACGTTTATCAATACGAAATGGCACTCACAATCATTGGTGCCATGCTGGAGTCCAGCATGCACTATTCCGTCGGTGGTCGTGGGACTTCTGCACTCAAAACCCAGTCCACTGTCTTTCTAAATGAACAAGTTCTTAAGTTACCCGTCGATCAATGGCAGATCGAGACCAGTGGGTGGTTTGCTGTTTCTCTTGCTTCGATACTACAAGCGCTGGTGGAGATAGCTTCGGGGCCGATAAATATCTTTGAGTATGGGGGTTTTGTTCTTTCACCTGCGGCGGATGATCCTCTTGAGCGAGTCATTTGTCAAAGACAGATGATTCGAAACGGGAGTGGTTATCAGAACTTCAGCGCTCTTGGTGTCGTCATTATACTTGTCGTGAGTACCTTATTGGTGGTACTCGGATTGGTGGTCGATACTGTCGGGGATTTGATAAAGAAATAGCTGAATAGGGATTATGCGAGATTGAGCTGGATTGAAGATGGGTTTCTGCAGTGGCTTTATTTTGCCCATGAAGGCGCAGATTACGATGGCTAGGAAAATTGTGTGAGGGGCGTACCTATTACTGTTACGTTAGACGCAGAGAGGCAGAGGCTGGGTAGGCTAGATATCTCGGATTCTACCCAAACGCGGCTTGTGAAGAATCCTTCCTCTACTTCGTCAGTTGATGAGGGACCATTTCAAGAAGGGATGTAGTTGTTGCAATGGCAAGAACAGCATCCTGACTTTCAAAACTAATCATCCCTTGAGCCTAGGGGAAGTCGGTGAAGATTTCTTGCTTTACTATCATTGATGTCGATATTAGAAGGCTGACAACTACTATATTCACCTACCCTTTCTCTTCGCAGCGAGATACTTTCAGCTTTCTCTCAACCTATCTTCTCCTTTTGAGTCTGTACTTCAACCTCAACGTCCTGCTTCAGCATTCCAGTGTCAATCTGAGCCTCTCCTCTCCGCACCATCTCGACGTCTGGCACAGAAGAGTGTTTTTCGCCTTCGAATATCGCGTCAATTTCTTCAAGCGTCCTGCCCTTCGTTTCGACCCAAAAGACGGCCTTCTCGGGTTAGCCGTTTAAAGATGGGAGATCTCGAAGGAAACTTACAATGAGAATGGCAATCACGATATCCCAGGATCCATTGACCATGTACATCCTCCAACCAATGTTATTCAAACCGATCGGCATGATGAACACAAATACGAGCCTTTCAAAGTCAGCCAATAACTCGCCCACTCCTAAAAGAGCACTTACGCAAAAGCATTCAGCATGAAAGCCGATACAGCCAATCCGTTCGCACGAATGGAGTAATTCATGACCTCGGGTGGATAAAGGTAGAGCAATGGAGTCCAAGCAATTGAGTAAAATCCCTGGAACAGGAACATGACAGCCACGTCGCCATAGACTAAGCTCTTCGAAGCTCCTGTCGGATTGTCGGCATACATCTTCGAGAGGCCACCAATAATGAACAAGCAGATGATGAGCAGAATTTCAGAGAGGAGAGCTGTGGGTTTACGACCCCACTTTGCCGCGAGATGTGTGCCGACGAGACAGCATACAAAACACCAGGCATTCAAAACAACGTTCTAACCTTGTCAGCCTTACCGAACAGTCTTAATTTGGAAAATACAACATACGGCTTTCAACTGCTGTAGCTGATCTGTGATACCTGCTGTGTCAAGCTCAGCTCCTAAATAATACGAAGCAATAATATTCCCCGCGATACAAGAAAATGGACCAGGTGACATTCCGATGAGAAGTCGTTTCCGAGATACAGGCGTCTTGATCATTTCCATGGGGCTCATGGTTCGGCCTTCGGATTTCTCCCAGGCGAGTGTATCTACGATTTCTTTGTAGACGGTCAGAGCCACGGGATCTGAGACGTCGCCGTTGGCGTTTGTTTGAGCGCAAACGATGAGTGCCTCTTCAAAGTAGTCTTCGTGGACGAGCCAACGTGGTGATTCCGGGCTGAGAGGTTAGTTGAGGAATTTTGGTTCATCTAGGGGAGTGGCTTACATGAACGGCAAGATGACGATGCAGAGAACCGAGAATATGCCTTGGAAGAGCGATGGAAGTCTCCATGCCCAAGTGGAGTTCCATGCTCCCGTTCCAAGCGTAATTCCCGCAGCGATCAGTGCCCCGACGCTGTTACAGCAATCAGTCTTCGTCTCCAAAACCAAAATCTCTACACTTACTAATAGAAATCATTCAGCAGCCCCACTCCCCAAGCTCTCCATCTACTCGGAAACGTTTCAGAGAGATACACTCCTCCAGCAATTCCTGAAATCGCTGATCCAAACCCCAAAATAATCCTCGCAATCACAAACATCGCAACATTCTGAGCCGCCGTCTGCAGCAGAACACCCAGCAGAGTAATAACGGAGCCCCAGAAAATAGCAGGACGGCGGCCGATACGATCAGATATGATGCCGGAAACGAGAGGACCCAGGGCCCCACCGATGAAGACGGATGCAGTGTTCAGACCAGTAGTTGCAGCGTTGAGGTTAAAGTAGGTAGTGTAGGAGGGAAGGATGTTGAGGCCGTTTAGCATGGAGCCGTCGTAGCCGACTGTCTGTGTGGTGTTGGTATGGGAAAACGCACGTAGAAGGATTCGAGGTTGGGGGGAGAAGAGGAAGAGGAAAAGGGTACGCGTACTGCTGATTGAACCATTGAGCAGAAAATAAGGAGAACGGAGAGGATGACAGTGGATTGTGGTACCCCTACATTTGGAGGTTTGAATCAGTATTATTTCTTAAGTATTGATCTTAAGGATTATGGCAAGATGCTCTGGGCGCAAAGAAATGCTCGTCCTTAGACAGCTTCACAACATGCGGCTCGAACGCGGGGTATGGGTTTTTCTCTTCTCAGGATTGAAAGACTTACATGCGGGCATCCACGTCCCAGTTGGGCTTTTCTGCAGCATTTTGACTCTCGTACAACCACGATACTTTCTCAATTCTTCGTACCAGATCGAGCGACAAAAGATAGGAAATCGTCACGACGTCGACCTACATAATATATGTTCCGTTTCACCTACCTATCTAATCAACTTGATTGCGGCTAAAGTCTTCCATGATAACGATCTACCTATCACAACTCCATCAAACGTTGCATCCGCCTTCCTATCACGAAGACTCCAAAAGTCAGGGGTTAAAAAGCCAAGAGTGGGGTATTAGCCCATGGGGCACCACTTTTAAGCTTTCTATCCCCGCCGCAGACTGCAGAGAAGCCTGTAATTGGAACGCCGATCCGGCACCTAAGAAGCCGGACTAGTCTCGAACAGTGCATATAAATCCAACTTCCAACCTGCCCGATCCTGCATACAGGTACCCTATCTCAATCGCCACAGGACCTTGCAACCATGTCAGGTGTAAAGCGACCCGTGATTGCGATTGCTGGACTCGCCTGCGAGACTTCAACTTTCAGTCCGGGCCGAACCCTGGCTCCGGCCTTCAAACCCAAACGTGGGACAGAAATTATTGAACATTATGGCTCCTTCATCGGTCCTCGTACGCCACTGGGCAATGCGGCGGAATGGAAAGGGGCTCTTATCGGACATGCGCTGCCAGGTGGAGTCGTAACACGAGATGCATTCGAGGAGCTCGCGGGTGAGATTATCGGTCGGCTCACTGACATTGTCTCAACCGGTCCGATTCAGGGTCTCTGGTTCGATATCCATGGTGCTATGTGCGTAGAAGGTCTGGATGACTGCGAAGCGGAACTTCTGTGGCGGATCAGGAAAGTGATTGGTTCTCAAGTGTTGGTTTCTGCGAGCATGGATTTGCATGGGAATGTTTCCAGGAAGTTGTGCCATATGTCGGATTTGATCACGTGCTATAGGACGGCGCCGCATGTTGATGTTAAGGAGACGAGGGAGAGGGCTTGTAGGAACTTGGTGGAGTTGTTGGACAGTGGGAAGGAACGGCCACTCAAGGCGTGGGTTCCGGTTCCGATTTTGTTGCCGGGAGAGCAGACTTCGACGCGGTTGGAACCTGCTACGCATATTTATGCTGCGGTTCTAGAAGTTGAGAAGATGGAGGGTGTCATAGATGCTGCGATTTGGGTGGGATATGCTTGGGCTGATGAGCCGAGGAATCGGGCTGTCGTTGTTGTTACGGGATGGGACAAGAGCACTACGTCAGCAGGCGCTGAGAAGTTAGCACATCTCTTCTGGAAATCTCACAAAGACTTCAAATTCGTCGCACCAACTGGTACCTACGGAGAGTGTCTCGACACAGCACTCGCATCCAAAGCTCATCCATATTTCATCTCCGACTCAGGAGACAACCCAACCGCAGGCGGCTGCGGCGACGTAACATGGGGTCTCACCCACCTCCTCGCCCGTCCAGAATTCAAGACCCCCTCCGGCCCAACCGTCATCTACGCTTCCGTCCCCGGACCCAAAGCCGTTGAGGCAGCAGTCGAAGCCGGAATCGGCGCAACTATAACCGTCACTGCCGGTGCCGAAATCGATAACCTGCACTCCGGCCCCCTGACCATGACCGGGCGCGTCCACGCCATTAAACACGGCGACAAAGACGCCGTCATCGAAGTCGCGCTGCAAGTCGGCTCCGTGTTTGCTATCCTCACCAAGTTACGAAAACCATATCATCACGAGTCCGATTTCACCGAACTAGATCTGAAGCCTAGAGAGGCGGATATTGTGATTGTGAAGATTGGGTATCTGGAGCCGGAATTGTTTGATATGGCGAAAGATTGGATGTTGGGATTGACGCCTGGCGGTGTGGATCAGGATATTAAGAGATTGGGTCATAGGAGGATAAAGAGGCCGATGTGGCCGTTTGATGAATTGTTCGAGCGGGAGCCGGATTTGAGGGCGAGGATTGTTGAGGCGAGTGATGAGAGGTTGGGTGGGGTTGATGAGTGAGCGAGAGGGGATATTTGGGGGTTGAGGCGAATGTTGATACGAGCAGTAAAACTTTAAAAGTCTTCTAACGCTTTTCGAAGGTTCGTGATTAATGTGGCTTGTGAGATATTAGGGAGATTTACAACTCTGTGGTAAGGCTCGCTAAGTTTAGGGGCTCGCTTAAGGTTTTTGGGAGAGACATGCAGGTGAAAATCGCTACGAAATGAAGAGAATTAGAGCAACATTCCTACTGATGACTCAATAATTCATCAATCCACACCGTCCTTTGAATTGTTGAGTTTTTAGATAGCTCTTTAATCAATAATGAGAAGATTATGATGAGTACATATGTTCAGAGCAGCTACGAAATACCACGTCAAAATTGTGAAACCAGCCACCACAATGCCACTATCTTAGCATTTCTATCTCCTTCCTTTCACCTATTAATTTATCCAGCTCCTTAGGTCTGAGCCTTGCGAGATAGGTGCTAAGGGTAAGGCCAATAGAATATTCTTGAATTTTACCTCTCTAGCAGTGTCGAGGGGGCTTGAGACTTCGAGGAAAGCCGCTGATATCATCTCAAGAAACACCTCCATTTTACCATTTTACGGCCTTCTTCGATTATATCCTAATACTGAGAGTTACGGTACTGTATTCGTTTCCTGTCCTAAGAGACAAATGACCTATACTCGGGCCCTTTACGCCTTGGAAACCTCGCCCTTCGACACTACCCGATCGTCATCGCGAAGGTTAAATTGATAGCCCTAAACATGACTATTGCCATGGTTTTCGCATCTGAATCCCTTGAACATCTCTTTGCACCTGCAATGAGTAGAGCGCGACACGGGTGGGTATGAGTACCTATTGGCCTGAAGAAATTACCCATGGGTGGGTAGGGTAATGGGTATAAATTTAAGAGACCTACTCGCCATACCCGTGGATAAGTCAACCCCCCCTGTAGTGGGCACCCCCCTGTAGTGGGCACCTCGCTTAGCATTCATACTCTTATTATGAATTGCAATAACTTTTTTATTAGTTTATAGTTATATGAGATAATGTAGAAGATAGTTCTTCGGTACTATTAGAGTCTCCTTCTTCATTTTGACGATCTCCAGCTAATATTTGTGCTCGTTTAATAGCACTAATCCTTGCAAACTTCGAATTTGGACTCGTCTTAACTTTTCGGCGTTTCCTAGGCTCTAATTGAATAACTCTACTCTTTAGCTGCTTAATTCGTAGCTTTTGCTATGCTATAACGAAATCCTTTTGCTCCCAAGCTTTAGATACCTTCCTAAAGAGCACTTTAGCAGTCGGTAGCGAGGCCTTTCCTAATTGGGGAATCTGGAGGAGCTGTTCTCGTATCTCCTAGGGTTTTTGAGGAGTCACCACTTGAAAACTTGACTGGTCTGCATTCTAATTAGGTATAGGTGTTTCTGCTTTGCGTTTTAGACTAGTCTCGGCCTTATTATTACTATTTTCAAGTAATAATCGGCTAAGTAGTGGTTTTGCACTATTGGTCGGCTATAACCCCGTAGCTTTCCACCCAGCCTTAATATTCTTAACTACTAAACCATCCAATCTAGCCTTATAATAGCACTATAGGAAATTTCGCTTTTTAACCGGAGTAGAATTAGTTAATAGAGTTAAAAATCCAAGTTCTTTGCGATAGGTTATTTTTAGCGATGAAAAGACACCTAAATCTAGGGGTTGGAGGATATATGAGGTGTAAAAAAGTAAGAATAGTAATTGAATTTTATTTTGGAAGCACTCCCATATGAATTCTGTTGTTTCGTGATTTCCATGGCCGTTTAAGATAAGTAGTCGAGGTTTAAAAAGGTTTTGTGGTGCTAATTAAGGGATAAATATTGTTTGTAACTATTTCAAAGTAGTATTATCTATAGTCTAGCCGTTTGTAGTAGCTGTAAACTTCCAACCCTTATACTCCTTCAATTTAGTGGTGGCAAACCATTGCTGCTGAATTGATTTCCCTTTAAATATAATTAGAGAAAGGAGGGCTTTTCCCAATAGAGAAATGCACTCAATAAATGAAGTCCAAGCTCTTGAACCAAGTTGTTTCTTTTGAATAAAACGTGTGTGGACACTCCCAACCACTAGTCCATTGTCCCCTAGGCCTTCCATGATCCCAGCTTCGTCTATATTCCACCGGTTTTCGAGTTTAATGGCTTTAATACTAGGAATAGCGAGTTTTTGGAATTACTTCTTAATAATTTCGGTATTAGCTCCATTAATACGCATAGAATCAATCCGATGTTGCTTCTTAGTCCTAAGAATAGGATTTCGCCGTAGAAAGCCGGCCATCCATCGTTTTCCAAGAGGTTTGGCGTCCCCCCTAGCCTCCAAAATCCTCTCTGCAAATATCTTGATCTAAGTATAAGTAACTCTATTCCCTAGGCTCTTTTGAAGTAAAACCCAGTCCGTAAGACTTTGTTCCTGAACCGGGGCAAGCTTTTGCTGAGGTTGCCGAGCCTCTTGCCTTGAAATGCGGCCATTTATGCGGTGTTGAAGAGTGCTTCGTGGTACACC